>VDFB02243402.1:29735-74962 GCA_007258455.2 Sequoia sempervirens | reverse complement strand
TGTACAGCAAATATGATTAAGAGTATGGATCTCGGCAAGCACATAAGGTTTTTTAGGCCCTTCACCAATATTGACCCTAGAGTACCTATGGTCCAAGGAGGTTGAGCTTTTAGGGAGAGATCATTTCTGTTATACAAACTACAGGTAAACCACATGGTGCCCTTTCTATTCAAGCCCCTAAAGACCAGGTATTATTCATTGTATAGCCTATCCAAAAACTGAAAATTGGTTGGAAGGATAAACTCCTATCCAAGATTTTAAGCTTTCCTGGCCTTAAAATCCTAATAAAGTCCGTCATGTCAACTGTATCGCTCCGACAAAAATTGTGATTATATATTTTCCAAATTGTCAAAACATAAATAAAATTGTTTGAGGAATTTGCTATTTAGTACAATCAAAATTTGAAAGCAATTTTGAATTGACCAGAGTTCAGATCAAATTGCTATAAATCTTCTTAACAGTCTTCAAATTGATATGATAACTAGAGACAAGGATTGAGACATTCTTTACATAATAACTGTGTGAAATGGCACCATTTCGTTGATAGATATACCCATCAAAAGTGGTCTATAAGTTAAACTCGAAATATTGGAAGAAAGGGATTAAACCGCCCGTTTATGGTGGTCTCCCCCCACGAGCTGTCTATCTCTTTTTTGAATTAGCCATCTTTAGAAGTTGAGTGTTAACTCTCAGGTAGTGTTTCTTTTTCTTTTTAAGCAGAGTGTGAGTTTGGGTGGTTGGGGGGTGCGGAGAAAAGCAGAACATTCTTTGCATGGTCTTCAAGCGCCGGAATTAAGGTTTTTTTTGGTTTTGAATTTGCCACTGTAATCTTTTTCAAGTTGACAACAAAAAGAAGTTAATGTAGTTGCTGTTCGGATTTCCTGTTATTTTATTGTCTAGTTTAATTCATTATCTGTTAGTTTTCACATTTTTGTTCTTTATATGCAAGAACAGAGCAGTGTTTCTTAAAGCCACAGAGGTGTCTGCATCTGAATGATATCAGAGCATCTAAAGATGCTGGGAGTAGAGAGTTGGTGGGACAGCTTTAGCTGTTATTAAGACAAAAATTCTGGATGACTCAGAGGAGAGTTGTGGTTGTGGCCATGGATGCAGAAAGTAGAGATCAATTATAGAGTTGTGTTATTTTCTGATTTCCATTTGAACTAAGCTTTTTTAACCTACAGCTATAGAGGTTGTCTGCATCGGTCCAGTCTGTTATGGTGTAGAGGGGAGTCCGTATGAACTAGGAAAGAAGTGGCAAGAGGAATGTAGACCATTGAAGAAATGTTGTTGAATGGCTTAGGAGATTAGAAGCCATTGAGGCTAGATTACCTCTGGATGAGTCCAAAGAGGAACAGGAGAACCTGGTAAATGCTAGGGCAGTAGACCCTATGGAGAGGCTCATTGAAGCCATGACTAGAGAAGGCTCCAAGGTAAAAGCTGATATATCTGACTTTTAAAGTGAACTCAACCTAGATTTGTTCCTGGACTGAGTCAACAAGTTGGAAAAGTATTTCAAGATTGAAGACATTGATGAAGATGATCTTAAAAGGGTAAATATTGCAGCATCCAAATTGAAGTCGCATGCAGCTCTATGGTGGGAGAATGTGTAGAGCTCAAGAAGAAACAAGGAAAGGGAAAAATCAGACTATGGCCTAAGATGTTGAAACATCTGAGAGCTTAATTCTTGCCTTATGATTACCAACAAAAACCATTTAAAGAATATTCAGAACTGTAAACAAAGGCATCAGTCAATGCAAGCTTATATGAGCAATTTATGAGGCTACAAAATTGGACAGATATATAGGAGAGTGAAGGGCAAGCTGGAATGCGATATGTCAGTGGCTTTAAGTTTCAACTTCAAGATGAGCTTGCCTTGTTGAACGTGCCCACTGTGGACAAGGCATATGAATATGCTTTAAAGGCAGAGGAAAAACTGAACCGGAAAAGCAAAACAGTGAGTAAAAGAGGTGATAGCAACTAGAATAGATGAAAAGAAGTTTCCTCAGGACCTGCCATGAGTGAAGAGCTAGGAGGAGGCAAGAATGTGAAAGCTGACTTCCGAGGAAGGGGAGGCTTTGGAGGTAAGGGACAAGGACAACCATCTTTTGGAGATTGGAAGCCCTTGAGATGTTTCATTTGTAATGAAGCCCATAAGGCCATAGATTGCCCACAATACCCCAAAAGGGCAATGGTAGCCTAGCAAGAAAAATAATCTTTGACAAAGGAAGTTGAAGTAGAGATGGTAGAAAACTTGATGCTATGAAAAACCTTGATATCTAGGAACAAAGATGCCTCAGAAGTTGATTGGAGGAGAAAGAGCATCTTCTAAACAAAATGCATGTGCAAGGATGAAGTTTGCAAGCTGATCGTAGATGGTGGATCTATTGACAATCTGTTGAGTACAAAAATAGTTAACAAATTGCAGCTTGTTTGCATTCCAAAATCTAATCTCACAAGATTTCTTGGTTGAAGAAGGATTATAGTGTACTTGTGGATAAACCTTGTCTTGTTACTTTCAAAATTGGTCCTTGTGTGGATGAAGTGTTATGTGATGTGGTGCCAATGGATGTGTGTCATTTGCTATTGGGAAGACCCTTGCAATCTGATCAGAAAGTAGTCCATCGTCGTTGGGAGAACTTTTATGATGCACAACATGAAGGAAGGAAACATCTCCTAGAACTGTGGGAAGAGGAAGGACCATTTGAAATGACAACTTTGTCTCTTCTATTAGAAGCCAGATTTGAGCTTGAAGAGAAAATCTAAATTCTATATAAGCCAAGAAGCAAACTAGAGGCATGCTTAGGAGCCAAAAGTGCAAATGACTTGAAGAGTGTACTACAGCAAAAAAATGATGAAAAATAAATGGAGCTGCATTGAGACTCAACTGTCAATGTTAAAGGTGTGCCTCGAGATAGATTTTGAGGTTTCAGTTGACTATGACCTTCATTTGAACAAAACATTGAAGATCCTACAAGTAAATCTCATGGGATTGAAAGTAATAGTGAGCTGTGGGAGTGTGAGCAAAATCCTAGAAATTCTTCAAGAATGTTATCCAGAGTCTGGTCAAAGGTGATAGCCTAACTCAGTCTGAGAGCAGTGATCTGAAGCATGATTGGGACAAGGCAAGGAGTTTTAATTTAGTGGGTAGTAGCAATGGAGATTATTTTGTCAGTTCTGCAATAGTGACTGCACATGGTTTTGACAGCCCAAACTGATGGTAGAATCAGCACTGTCTTCCTCTTGACCTTGGTAGTGCAAGGGTTAGAAGAACAAATTATGGTTCATATCGAGCCAAGTAATCACAAGAGAATACTTTGAGGACAAAACTATTGGACAGTGCTGGCAGTGACAAATTTCAAGATGAAGCTTATCAAATCAGGTTGTTCTGAACCCAGAGGTTCAGAAATCTTAGAAGATGGGGAGGATGATGTAACTGCCCCATTTATGGTGGCCTCCCCTCACTAGCCGTCTGTCTCTTTTTTTGGCCTTGCTATCTTTAGAAGTTGAGTGGTAATTGTCGGGTAGTGGGTTCTTTTTTAAGTGTTTCTTTCTCTTTTTAAGCAGAGTGTGAGTCTCTGGCGGGCCAAGGAAAAGCAAAACATTTTTTGCATGGTTTTGGAAATCTCTTCTGTAATCTTTTCAAGTTGAGAATAAAGAGAAGTTAATGTAGCTGCTGTTATGATTCTCTGTTATTTTATTGTCTAGTTTAATTTGTTATCTGTTAGTTGCCGCATTTTTGTTATCTGCTGGAACAGAGCAGTTTTCCTTGCAGCCACGTAGGTGTCTGCATCACTGTTGAGTCAGATACATGAATTGGAAAGTTTTAAGTTTTCTAACTTTGTTAATTAAAAGCACTAACCATCTATGGCTAGTCTAAAATGTATCTAGTTTGTCTCAGTTCACTTGCCTATTTGGATCACATGCACAGAACTCTACCATGGATCACTTCACAACTAGGTACAGTAACCCATGGTGCCTAAAAGGAAGCCTCCTGGAATGAAATGAATCTCACAGTTGGATGCAGGTCAGCTTTTACTTTAGGGTGGCCATGAAACTTAAAGGTGCATCCATCAGGTGGTTTGGGGCCCAAGATTTGAAAATTCTCCATCCTCTCATGCTGTTGTATTATTTCAATTTTCTTTCTAGCTAAAGGTTAGTGAGTCTAACTGTGCACCTGTGAATGCTTATTTTCTTAGGTCTACAGAATTCTTACAACAAATTCATCTAAGGCCTAAGTATATCCAAAAGTGAGAACTCTGAGACATTCTTATTGAGTCATTTTGTTAAAAAATTCAGCATGCCTTGTGTGTGTTGCCATATTTAGCATTCAAATATATTTAAGGCTTTTGAAACTACAACTTCTGTCAGAGACTAGCTAACTATAATTTTTTTGGTCGGTTTCTATATCCTGCACCCCTGCTCCAAGGCTTACCTTTTTCCACACTTCTAAAGCAGGCCTAAATTTTTTTCATTAGTCTCTGCCAATTCAGCTTGTTAAGAAGTTTCCGAGGTTACATTGACAGGCCTATCTATTAGAAGAAGCAAATATTTGTTCGAAAGCAAGAAAAGCAATGGTAGAGGATACATCTTATAGAGAGCAAGAAAAAATAGATATTTCTTAGAAGACAAAAACACTATTATGCTGAAGGGATTTCTAATGCAAAAACACCATTTCGATTTCAATTGAGAAAAAAATGTGCAGAAGTTATATCTTGAAAAAGATTTGTGAATTTTAACTTTACAAGCCTTTCTCAGTTTTCTTGTAATTTTTTGGGAGAATACTGATCTATATTGCATTATCAGGTAGTTCCCCTCTAGTTGAGGATCATTACATTCTAGCATGGAGCTTCGCCACTGGCAGCAGCAAGGCTCTGGACCTAGACACCTCGCATCTCCAATCATTTTACGTCAAAATCCCCAAGTTCTATGAATCTGCAAAGTTCATATCTACCACTACAATATGCTCTGCAGCTTTCATCCTGGGACTCATTCTAGGCACATTTTACTGGCTAAGAAGGATTGACTACATAGAATTCTATGAGAAATGGGAACTGCAGTATTGGCCACACAGATTTAGTTACCGGGAACTCAAGCTCACCACAAAGGTAGATATGAATGATGGACTGTCTTATTACATACACAAGATTTCAGCAGCTTGGCTCCCATTTGCCCGGAGACAATCCAAGCATATTTTTTAATGTTATAAATGTCCTTTTACTATATATACTCACATGTTCAGTTGGCAAATTCAACAAGCTATGTGGGCTATTTAAACTTTCAAGATGATGAGTGCTTGGCTTGGGTTGACTAATTACATGGATTTTATTCTAGGGTAATTTTGTTACCAGTATGTGATTAGTGTGTTGATCTGACATTGCCAGTTTCGTTTTTCTCACCAATATCCTGCAAGAGCTTGTATGATCTTTTAACCATATCGTGAAGAGCCAATGGCTCTTTAGACAAATCTATGTTTTGAAGCTTCTAATCTTTTTAAGCCATTGGATCATGATACCATTTCGTAACTTTATTTTTATTTCAAGTTCTAATTTTTGAAGCAATACTCAAGTTAGAAAGCTTTTATTCATAGGCCTTCCACATTTCACAATTGTGGTCAGATGTAAATTTTTCTCTCACAAATTTATTTTCTTTAACGTAAAACAGAGTACTGAACAACGGATTTACCATTGTGTTTAACTGCAGGGTTTCAGGGATGACAATCTTCTGGGCTCTGGGGGCTTTGGGCGAGTATACAGGGGCATTCTGGCCTCTGGTGAAGAAGTTGCCGTCAAAAGCATCACAAAAGACTGCACAGAAGGAATGAAGGAATTCATTGCAGAAATCTCCAGCCTTGGGCGACTGCAGCACCGGAACCTGGTGCCTCTCAGGGGCTGGTGCAGAAAAAATAAACGTCTCTTCATTGTCTATGACTACATGTCCAACGGAAGTCTCGACAAAAATTTGTTCACCCCGGAATTGAGTCTTACATGGGCTCAGAGATACAAGATTCTCACGGGGGTAGCCTCTGGGTTACTATACTTACACGAACAGTGGGAAAAAAGAGTGGTGCACAGGGACATTAAGTCCAGCAATATATTATTGGACTATGATCTGAATGGCCGAGTGGGGGACTTTGGGTTGGCAAGGTTATATGACCACAGTGAAAAACCCCAAACTACTCACGTTGTGGGCACCCTAGGCTACATTGCACCTGAGCTTATACATTCTGGTAAGGCCTCTGCTTACACAGACGTCTTCAGCTTTGGGGCTCTTATGCTGGAGGTTGCCTGTGGAAGGAAGCCTGTAGATCCTTCTGCCATGCAAGGTGTGATTTTGGTCCAGTGGGTTTGGGATTTGTATGCAAATAAAAGATTGCTGGAAGCTGTTGATGAGAGGCTTGGGGATGATTATGATGAGAGGGAGGCTGAGATGGTGCTAGTATTGGGGCTTGTTTGTTCAAACCCTGATCCACAGGAGAGGCCTAGTATGAGACAAATTATGCAGATACTTGGTGGTGAGGCTGCTTTGCCCTTGGATCTTCATGCGCCCTTGGCTTTGAAACATTCTTACATTGACATTGCAGATTCGAGTTCGTCTACTCCTCTACTTAATAGCAGCTCTCAGAATGATGCTGTTGGGGCAATTTCATGAACTATGCACAGCATTGTTTTCATTCGTGAATAACAAATGATCAGATGAATGAATCAGAAAGTCTTGGAAATTAAACTTCTTCATTGTATTATAGCTTGGGACTGTAATTTTTACCACTGTAAATTCCCTCTTATCAATTGAAACATTAATTTTGGAAGAATGGCGGATTTTGATGTTGGTGGGCCAAATCATTCATCAACATTCATTTCATGGATCTTATTTGATTTTACATTTCATTCCATTACAATGTAATAAATAATTGTCTTATTTTATTGACCAAAATTTGTTTTTAAGAGTAACTTTTTTAACACATCCTTGAAGAAAGCTGACAAATGTGTTGGGAAGTGATGCAGTAAGGACGGGGTCTATCAAAAGACTACCTTAAACCTTGCAGCAGTTACCCAGAGCCTAAGACCAGCCTTAAGCTAGATCTCTGAACAGAAGACACTAATAAAAATGCACAAATATCTTTGAACACTTAAAACACACACAATGCCATTCATTGAGAACTAGAAAATGCATCAACACACCCGGTTGGGATTTGCAACAGTAACACACATCAGGACATCAATAGACTCTCTGCTGTACTTCTTAGTTCTTACAACCAAAAAATAAAAGTCCAGCTAAATTATCATTCTTATCCATTGGCTATCTGCCTAGAATTATTCAAGTTCTATCATCTCTAATGAGGCATCTCAGAGATTAATGCATCTCTCTCGCCCCTTTGTGTCAATTTCCTTAGTCACTTATGATTGATATCTTTGTTATTCAAACGCTGCGACCTCACTAAACTTACATGCATGCCAATAGCTGAGAGCAACTTCTTTCTAAGTCTTGTTTTTGTCTAATTCTTCATCAGTGGCAACTCTTTCATATCCCTCTTCAAATTCTCTTGCTTCCTGCATGGTGAGTTTCAACTCATTCTTGTGTTGCCACCTTCTGATGATCCCTGCTCTTTTTGTATCTTGAACATAATAAAAATGCCGGTTGCTACTTGATGACTAATTTGATCCAATTGACACCTCGCAAAACCAAAAATTTTGTTACATGGCACAAGATTTCTCCAAGGCAATCCAATTGGAGTCGAAAATTACTCCATTGTCATCGATACCCTAAGTTCCAAATGCCCTTCTCCCATTTTTGCTGCAACTTCACTGTACCATTACAAAAACTTGGCGCCACTAATATTGTAAGCAGACCAATAAACTTTCAAAAGCTCTCTAAACAAAAATAAATAAATAAATAAAAGATAGCATTGGCCCCAACTAACCCTAATTTAACTGCTGGTGATTTCCCTTTATTAACAATAGATGTGCTTTCCATAATTTTAGACGCTGCTTCCTGCCAAAAACGCAGGGGAGGTTACAGTTGAATGTTGCCCCTTTCTTTATCCACAACATATGGGCCCTTGTCTGCCCATCTATAGTTATGCATGCCAGCTGTATGAGGAAATTAAGAGGCACCTGGAGTAATGGAAATCAAGATAATCATCTAAAAATGATCAGTAGGACAAAGTCAAAGCATTTATTTATTTATTTTTGGGTGATGAGGATTGCAATCAATCGAACACCTTGAGTAGAAAAAGGCATAAGCTCAACTCATGAATTTTGAATGAGTTACATCCAAGGAACAGCCTTGATGAATAATATGAGATGGACTCATCCAAGTAGCCTCTCAAGTTGTTTTGCTTTTCCACTTGACTAGATACTCTCGATTATAGTTGAAAAACTCGTCAATTGCAAAAACTCGGCAAGTCTGAAAAATACGGTATGGAAAAAAATTTGACAAAATACTCAACGACTTAAAAAATTGCTTAAGCTTCATTAAAAACACATTTCTTTTGCAAAATTCAATGATAAGATGCATCCAATGAGTCAATAAAATGAGTACATAGAAGAAACAAGCTGAGTCTAGTTATATTTGATTGATTTGAAAGAAAATTAGATACAAAATCGCATCCCCATGTGGAATGCTCAATGCCCTGATACTAATAGTCTGAAACAAAATGAAAATAGATTTGTTTTTTGTAAAACTGAAAGTAAATTCAACATTAATATATTTCAGCTTTTACAAATTCACATCTTCCTCTTCCCATGTCTAGTACTTCTCACTACTGGAGAGGGTGTAGTCGTAGGCATCTGCTATGGCTGCTCAACCTCCATCTTGGATGTAGATCCTACTGCAGGTGGCTCTGGTACTGGCAATGACTCCTCCTCAGGATCATCCTCAATGTCATCCAATGAGAATGCAAATCCACCCCCCTCGTCCATTGCCTGTCACTTAAAGTCATAGATCTCATCCTCGGAAAACAATGGAGGCTGCTCATCTCACTTTGTCCAATCACTGTATGGATCTATCTCATCCAAATCAATTGGATTATATGATATTTCCTTAACCTTTTTTGTGGCCACTCGAAGATTATATTGCACATATACAAGGTCATTTAGGCGTTTTTGAGCTAGTTTGTTCCTTTTCTTTGTGTGGATGGCCTCAAACAAGCTCCAATTGTACTCACGTACAATTGGATGAACTACAAGGCTGCGATAAGATATGAAGGGAAAATTGTTGGAGATGTGGGGTATTTCCACCCCAATTTGACCACCAAACATCTACAAAAAACAAATTAAGAGTTAGAAGAGAACTTAGAAACTTAGAAAGGAAAGTCAAAACTCAAAAGTTGAAGACATATTTTATCAAATTATCAATATTTGTAACTTGTAACTTGTAAATTTCAAATTTTATACCTGGTGGCTGATTGTATATTGCTCTCTTTGCTAGCTCCGAAGAGAAGAGTGCACCCCTTTTTTCTCTATAACTTTGCAATTCATTAACAATGAGGTCTGCCACCTCAAGATCGGGTGACATCCTCTGAATGCAATTAGTGAGGCCCTCCATAACCTCTCTAGTAGGATTTGAGTAGGTGTCTGAATGGAAGAAATGAGGGTTCAAGAAGTACCCTATTGCATGGATGGGTTGGTGAAGTTGATGGTTGCACCTCTTGTCAATAATATCCCAAATGGGATCAAATTTGAGGTTGTCCCCTTTGTAATAAATTTTTATAGCCTCCTTGGCCCTATCCATGGCCTCATAAAGATATCCCATTGGGATTTTATCCCCATCCACTAAGCAGAGCAGTCTAACCAAGAGCTCCGACGCCTACAAATTACAATATAAAAATGCAAAAAGATTAGAGTTTCAAATTTACAATGAAAGACATTAAAAAATTTATTCAATTTGAATTCAAATTCAAAGTTTTGAAATTGAAGTTACCTTCACATTCTCTGCAACCCTTTGTACAAATTCAACATTAAACACAATTCTTGACACCTTATCTCCTTCCAACTTCTTCAAATAGGTTGAGTCCATCCATGGTTGACTCACAAACATTTGTTTTAAAACCGTCAAAGAACCAAGAGCACTTTGCAACGTTAAGAAAACGATTGCAAACCTTGTGACACATGATCTCACCAATTCTTTCCCATAGGTGTGCTCCCTCATCAAGTGAAGAACCCAAGGGTGATTGTAGATATATTTAGTGATCCTCCTCGTGTCCTCTACAATTGGTGTGATCCAATCTAGTTTTCCTATGTCCTCCAAAGAAGGTCAAAGACATGGGCTGCACAAGGTGTCCAAAAAAGTGAGGGGTGTCTATCTTGGAGGATTCTTCTTTCCACCACATATGTTGTTGGATTATCAGTTATGACTTGCACAATATTTGTAATCCCCAGCTCTATGCAAACTTCCTCCAACATCGTAGCCAAATTTTCTGCACTTTTTACAATGTGGGAGGCATCAATTGATTTTAAAAACACCACCTCTTCTTTGCATGCAACCAAGAAATTAATGCTGGTACAATTTTTTCCATCCGTCCACCCATCAGAAAGAATAGAGCAACCATATTGTTTCCATTTTTCTTTTTGCTTCTCTACTACTGTCGTTACCCTTTCAGTTGCATTAGTAAGCAACCTATAAGTAGAAAGTGAAATTAAGTACACAATTTTAATTTGTAAACAAAAAAATAGCTTAAATTCATCATAAATCAATCTTAAAAAACATAAATTAAAGAACACAAACTAACCTCCCACTCAAGTCCATGCAAGAAGGCGCCTTATAGCCTTTTCCTGCAACTGTCAATGCAGTGACCAAATTCTACCAATAAGGAGAACTTGCCATATTGAAAGGGATATTGCTAAAATACCAAAAATCTGCACAAGCAATGCTTGCTTGCTCATGCACCTCCCTATTCCACCCAGTTGCCTCTAAGGAAGGTTGTGCACCAAGTGTGTTTTTAGGCACGAAATAATCATGCAACCGTGTCGTTCCTGCGGCTACCACTAGTGCTCTACTAGAGGTAGATGAAGGGATGGAGGTGGTGGTGGGTTTCCTTGACCTTCACACATGTGGACCACGAAGAGAGCCCACTATCACCTAAGTAACATCATAATTATCATCCGACTCAATTGGAGCACCTTGAGAAGAGGCTATAGTTGCTTGCATTGTTGCTCTTTCCTTCTCTCTTGGCACTTTTTTTCTTTTGCAGTTGAAAGTATGGCATTCATATGTCTTTTAATTTCTTTTGTGGTTTTAGGACATTCCCTAGCAACGCGTTGAGGCATGCCTATAAGGCGGTACTTGAGGCGATTGATGCCTCCACGTAATACTTTTTCACGTGTAATGCAATATACTGTGTTAGGTAGGGGTCCTAGATAAGCATATTTCTAGGAAGGATCTCTAGCTCCTGGAGGACAAGTGCCTACAAATCCCACAAGCACGGATGGGGTAGAGCCTAAGGCAAAAGCAAGTTCAGAAGCCATTATCAATTAATTATTAACCTACACAAAGTGAAAGCAAAATTTGTTAGTTTTTGATAAAAAATTTAAAAACAAGCTAAATTAGATTAAATCAAAAGAGATTACTTTAAATTACTAAAAATCTAAACTAATCTAAGATTCAAAACATTTTCATAACAAAAAGAATTGGATTTAAAATAATAATAATAATAACTAGGGTTTCAAAAAAATGTGAAAAATGTAAAAAATTTGAAAATTACTTCAAACTATTAAAAAATTAAAGATAATCTAAGATTGTAAACATGTTATTCAACAAAAAAGAGGGTTCAAAACAAAAAAAATAACTAGGGTTTAAAGAAAATTTCAAAAAATGAAAATATCAGCAAAATATGTAAAAAAATCAGAAAAATTCATAAAAAATATTGTTTTGATGAATATAAATGCATTTAAATCATTTTCACACTACATTTAGATGATTTTTAAACATATAACCAACAAGAATAAGAAAACCTACCTAGAAATCCAATTTGCCTTCTAAATTCGATGTAAATGCCCTTTAAATCTCATCTTTTGGATGCAAAATTGCTGCAAATGAGTGCACAATGCTTTGGAGAGGGTTTTTGTTGAGTGAGAAGACACAAACGAATGAAAAAAACAACTTGAAATTGGTTTTTAGTGACTGCCTGGGCATCCTCATAATCATGCAGGTTTTTCCAAAAAACTTGTACTTTTTGGAAAAAATTGCCAAAAGTACAGTGAGTTAAATTGGTGTACAATTGCTTCAAAAACTCGGCGGTGAAAAAAACTAGGTGAGTGAAAAACTCGCGAGTTTTTCTTCACTCACCTAGTTTTTGGCGAGTGTTGCAACTATGCTCTTGATACTCTTTATCTCATGTTTGTTTGATGACTCTAGAGTTGATGATTGATTCAATTTCTTGTCTTTCTTTTTTAGGTAGTTGTTGTCTCCATTTTGGGAGTTGCATATTTGAGCCATTATTGTCTTCACTTGGTTGGCCATCATGGTAAAAGTTCAAGTCTACAACATCAAAGATAGGTGAAATGTCCACTTCATCTAATAGTTCTATCTCATGCATTTTCAGAAAATTACTTTAGCACCTTGCATGACCCAATCTTTTTCCATTTAATTTTTTTGTAGGTCTCTTTTGAAAACCTTTGTTTTCTTAAATGAGCACGGAAAAAGTTACCAATTTGAAAATCCACTGCCCTCCTATTCAAATTTGCATGTTGCATGTATTTGGTGGTGATTTGTTTGAGTTATTCATGCACTTGATCATGTACTTTCTTGTATTCAGTAAAATCTTCTCCTTCAACACCATGTTCACATATATCATGTTTTGCAACTCAGTTACACCCCTTGGAGTGTGCCCTACACAAATTGAATGGTGCCCTTCAAGTGCTCCTATTAACTAAATTGTTATAGGAAACCTTAGCTTGTGCTAAGACTATATCCTAGCTCCCTAGTTTGTCTCCCACAAGACATCTCAATAAATTCCCAAGGCTTCTATTCATCACTTCCATTTGACAATTGGATTGTGGATGATAGGCTGAATTGTATTACAATTGTGCATTCATTTTTTTCCACAAGATCCTCCAAAAATGGCCAACAAATTTTGTGTTTCTATATGACATTATGCTCCTTGGCAACCCTTGCAATTCAATTATCTTCCTTAAAATTTTTTTTGCTATGTTAGTAACATTATTAGTCCTCTTACATACTAAAGATGATTAAAAGGATAAAATAAAGAAATACAAAGATAAATACAAATGAAGAACAATTACATTGCCTTTACGTTTCTCACCTCATGGATTGAGTTGAAGTAGATGCACCCATGTCTACTTGATGTGCTCCTTGATGATGTTGTAGTTGGATGGAATGTGGTTGTTTATATTAGTAGCATGATGTTGGGATTGAGGATTAAGAGAAGAAAATGACAACATAAGGATATGATGAAGGTTAATTTTTAAAATGAGAGCAAATGCCTCAATTTATAGATTTTTGATGGCGAAAATCAATGGCCAAGATGTATTGACTAAATGAAGGGTCAAGATTGACAAAGATAATGGAGGATTAGCCTTGTGTCACAAGAGGAAAGGAGGTGTAAGAGCAAGGTGTGCTCACATGAAAGAGACATGTCTATGACACACGTAAGAGGTAAAGTGGCATGTCATAAGGGTTAGGGTGGTTTCACATGTGTGAGAGATATGCTTAATGAGCAAGAAGTGGGATAGGTAGGTTAAGACACTTGTCACATGGTAACAAGTTTATATCTTGATCCATGTAGATGGATTCAAAGGCTAGAATTGAATTGACAAAGATTGATGGTGAGGTGGAATCAAATAATAAGAAAATGGTAATGAAGGTTAATTAGCTAACTAAATTAATTAAGTAGGTATTAATTAATTTATTTAGCTAGAAGGTTTGGAGACTAAGGTTAGATTTAATTAAATACATGCAAATTTTTTAAACTAAAGGTGAGATAAAGATGAATTAAAATATAAAATGAGGTAAATTCAAGTGTGGTCAGGTATGGACATATTTAGATGTCTACATTTTGCCCCTTTTTGATATAGCATCACAAATGTAATGAGTGACATTGCATTAAATAAGAATAAAATATAGTGGATAGAAAGGGATGAGGACTAGTGGCATGATGCCCCAATCACTAATAAGATGAGGAAGGATGACAAGGAGGTTGTGGTATGCCCCCTTAAGAGGATAGGTTCAAAGAACACAGGTGTGCTCTCAAAATAGAGTAGAGGACTAAAGGATGATGGATATAGAGAAATGATGGATAAGAATCATGCCACAACAGTATAAGAAGCCTAGATTTGGTATCTTACTTGATGTTATGCATCAAGTTATAAGGAATTAGGGTGATGATGTACCAAGTACATGATTAGGAAGGACAAGTGAAAACATATATGCCTTATAACACCATGATATGTAAGACCATGATGCCCTTGTGGCAATAGAGTGCAAAGACCATAATAAAAGAAAACAATGATAACACACACAAGCAACAAGAAAACATGCACAACAAACCGAAAACAAACTAGGATAATGCCCCTAGTCAAGTTGAAAACCAATTGATTATTTGATTGATGATGATGAGGATAACAAAGTTAACAAGAAGAACAATGCATACCCCAAGGATTGTGTTGTTAATGATAAGAACAAATGGATTCATTGGATTAATAGATCAATGGATTTCAACTTATTTGTATCAAAATGGTGGATTGGTTTCAAGATGATGGGCTAGATTGCAAGATTGGATCAAATGGATCAAGATTGATTGCATTTGGATGGATTGATTAGGATGATAAATGGATTGGATTAGGAGGATAGATGAATGATAAATGGATTAGGTAGGATAGATAGATGATAAATGGATGAGATAGGATAGGATTGGATGGTAGATAGAAAACAAATAGATTGGATATGACAGGATTGGAGCATAGAGGAATGGTGTAATCCAATGACAAGGGAGAACAAAGGATTGGTAAAATATGGAAATATAGATGGATTGCTTGGATATGAGATAGGGGGGATTAAATGGATGTATGAAAGGAGATGGGAGATAAGAGGATGGTGGATGAAGGATAAAATTATGGAGCTCCAAGGACTATGTTGTAAGGAACAAGATGCCCCGCACTAGAGGTAGTGCAATTATGGAGGGAATATGGTAAAAGATGCATGAGATGGAAGGATAGTGGATATGAATAGAAAAGAGAGTGAGGTTTGCATTGTCTAAACAATACATATATATTTTCCCCCCTAGCCTTATCAAGATCAAGGGTAAAAAAGAGAGGATGACTTTGATAGGATGGAGGGATGGATATAGGATAAGGGATATGAGATGGTGGGTATTGGAGTGTGGGGTAATATGTGGTAGGAAGGATAGCATGGAGGCTCCATATCAATATCAAAGATGGTAAGGGAGGATGGGAGATATGATGAGAGATATGAGATGAATTCTATGGATAGCATAAGCTAGGTAGGATATGTGATGTTAATGAAGATCCTTAGCCTTGTCAAGATCAAAGGTGGAAAAATGGGATGAACTTAAAATAGGATGATGGATGGGGTAGTGGAATGTGTGGATAGGATGTGATATGGATTACTCTTTCCCCCATGTGTAGAGTGCAAGTGGATGGGGGGATTACACATGACACCTATTTTCTAGGTTTTCATCATGGTATTTTCCCAAGGAACCAAAAGATGTTTTTACCATTGGACGAATGATTTCTCTTTAATTTTTTTCATTTTTTTGGACATATGGAATATAAAGGATGGATAAGAATGATGATAAGCATCTGGATAGGTGGATTTGGAAGATCATGGATGCATAATAGGGAGATGGAGGAAGAACTCAATCCTCTCATTCCATAGATGGTATCAGTTATAAATTATGCTCCATTAGACCATGGCAATTGGAGGGTTGCTCATAGACGTTGGTAAAATGATGATAAGGGCGATAAAATGGATTTATGCAAAGAAATGGATTAAAAGAAGATGATGGGGGCTGCATATTGGATAATGGATGGAGAGTTGGGATATTTATGTATGAGTGGATGGAAATTTTGGCAAGATCAACATTGGCACACACCTTGAAGGGTGGTGGATTTGTGGAAGAGAAGTGGATTTTGAGTTTGGAGATTCAGTTGGAGTGAATATGGATTTTGGGACATAAGATCCCAAAATGGATTTGGAAGATGGAGGATTAGAGGACTTAGGATTGGATTAGCAAGTTTGGATGCCAATTTTGATTGTTCTTTGAGATGCATTGCTTCTATGAGAAGTTTGGGAATCCACATGGTTCTTGATTTTTTCTTATGAGCCTTTGTGGCCTTTTGAATTTAAGTTTTTTATTTTTGGATCATAGTTTTCTTTATTTTGGCATGTATTTTTGATGGGACATGGTGACCCTTGGATTTATGTGGATTTTTGGATTGGTGATTTTAATATTTGTCATACAAATTACTTCCAAGAGTAATGTGATTGGGGGATGGAGAGGAATGATATGGAGATATTACATGGATGGGTTTATGTAGGTAGGATGTTGGAAAGGATTCAAGAATGTGTACCTTTGTTAGTATTGATTAGGGATTTGAGGTGACGGGTAAATAAGATAGTGGGATTTTGGAATAGGAGTGATGGGTGGTGGAATATAAGGACCCAAGATGGATGGAAGGGATTAAGGACTTGGTTTTGGGACATAGGGACCCAAAATGGATGGAAGGGATGAAGTCTTTGGATTTGGAATATAAGGGCCCAAGATTGATTTGGAGGATGTGGAATGTGGATGTTTAGATTTAGATGGAGGGATTTAGGATCTGGGAGGAGTACCAACATCTTGAGCTTGATATCCAAGGCCATGAAAATTAGGATTTGCTTGGATTTGGATGGGTTCTAATATGCTTTGCTCATGGAGGCCTAAGCCTTTGCCTTGATAGTGCATATTTTGACAAATCATTTTTCCAATAGGATACTTGCTTTTTTGGAGACAAGATTCAAGTCCATTTGGAGGGCGATGTGATATGGAAAGAATTATAGTTTCTGGGAGTAAAACAGATTGGATGAAAGTGGAGGAACCCATTTGATAGGTGCGGAATTTAGAGGTAGCTTAGGGAGGGGTGAAGGGATCTTTTGGAGGGTTAGGATCATGACATGGAGATGAAGGGTTGCTTTGATCTTGACTTGTGGTAGGATCATGGGATGGAGGAGGATCATAAGATGGTGTGGAAAGGATAGGACCATGAGATGAGAATGAAGGGACACTTTGATCTTGACCTGAAGAGGGATTGGGAGATGGTATGGAAGGGATATGATTATGAGATGGAGGAATGCTTTGATCTTGAGATGGATTGAGATCATGACATGGAGAGGAAAGGACACTTTAATCTTGTCTCAGGGAGAGATCATGTTGTGGAGTGGATGGTATACTTTTCTCTTGATTAGGAAGGGGATCACTAGGTGGAGTGGGAAGGGTATCTTGATCATGAGAGGGGAGAGGATAATTATATTGGATAGAAGGTGCGCTTTGATCTTGATTTTGTTATGAATCATGAAATGGCATGGGAGGGATACTTTGATCTTGATATGTAGGGGAATCTATGTTGGCATGATTTTGATCAAGGGATTGACATTGCTCATTTGGTATGGATGGTGTAAGAGGTGATGAAGCTTAGATAGATTCTTCAACTTGGGTAGATGGAGGGATAGGAGAATCATGAGGTTTAGGTAATTGGGGTTGATTTTGATTTGGGGGAGATGGAGGTGGATGCATGACATGAAAAGATAGAACAAATTTGTTTGGAGGCGGGGATTACTCTTCCACCTATCTATTCATTAGATCTAACTAGAGGGCTACCTAAGTACTATGATATACTTGATGGCATGATTACTCTTCCACCCTATCTATTCATTAGATCTAACTAGAGGGCTACCTAAGTACTATAATGAGAATGCATTTTTTTACCTTTCATAGTGTTGATGGTCACTGTAGACACGTAAAATGTACTAATTGACATTGTGCATCTGATCCTGACCACTAACATCGTTTCATCCTGAATCATCCTTCGGTCTAACCATTTAATCGAATACCTTTATTTGATTAAATTTTTCAATATTCCTCTCTTAATTAAATAAATCAGTTATCTAATTAAGTAATCTTTTCTTGATAATTAAATTGACCATGTTGATCTAATTATCCTATTTAATTAAATAATTAACTTTATTTGATTAAATCTTTTAAGTCTATCTATTAAATTAAATAAATTAAAACCTTATTTAGTTTAATCTAACATCATCCTTTTTAATTAAATAAATCAAAATCCTTATTTAATTAATCCCTTATCACATTATTCTCATATTTGATTTAAATAAATCCACAAATTTAAGTCAAATAGGTCACATCACTTAACCCCTTCATTAAATTGATCAACCTGGATTAATTTAATCTCTCCTCATGTCCCATCCTCTATCTTTTTCCACTTGCACCAATAAAGCATTTTAATCCATTTATTAAATTTCTATTTTCCTTCAACAAGGCATCTTTTAAGGAATATTCCCCAAGTTTGAATTCAAAATCCAAGTGGGATGAGTCCTTCCAACAAGGCATTTACTCTCTCTTACATGTCCTTTTCCTTGAGCCAAGTGGCATTCAATGCATTCTTCCTTCCCTCTTGCATGTCATTTTAACAATTTCAAAATTCAAATATATGCATTTATTGACACATTCTTCAAAACTTGCACATCCTCCATCCATTCACAAGTGGACAAGTGGCACTTTTCCTTTGGCTAATTTTTAGTCCCACATTTCTCTATTTTGGACATTCATCCATCAATCTCATCTATAAATAAGAGGTTAATTCCCTCATTTGATCATCCACAATTTGAGTAAACTTACCATGCTCAAATCATTAGCAATTCCATCCTTTACCATTGAATCTTAGCTAGGTTATGCATATTTTTTTATTGGAGCACTCATCAAGCATCAACAAAGTGGATCAATTATCATCACACACCAATCTTGCATCATAGGAGTTGGGAAAGGGCCAATTTTCACATCAAATTGGCACCAATTCCCTCAAGAGATTAGGAGTTTGTTTGCTTTAGAATAGGATTTGATATGCTTTTAAATTTCATTGTGTTCTTAATTTCATATTCTATCTCTTTTGCTATTCAAATGAATTTCTTGAGGAATCCTTGTTCTTGCTTGCATTTCACCTTCCAATGTGTTTATTCATGTTGTTTTGTAGGTATTAGGATTGGGGTTCAACAGTCACAATAAAATGATTCACATAAAAGGTATTAATGACGGGGGAAATCCTTCAACTGTTCCCCTGAATCATTTAAAAAAATATATACTAATCCATTTCCTTAAAGCAATGTTGATGGACATCATGGTCAAAATTCTCTTGGTATGGCACATGTACTTGATAGAAGATGTTCTTTGGATGTTTACTATATTGGTTCTCATGCATAGTCACATATAGATCTTTGTGGATATGGTAAATCATAGATATGAACATTCTTCTTCTAATGCTTCTCCATTCCATGGATTATATTTTTTTATAATGAGATCCTGTTGGAAGCCTTGCAACATGAGCATGAAGTATGGATGGTTGTGTTGGTTGTTTCTATGTTTTCATTGATGTCAACATGGTAATAACTACATGGTATTGATTATATGGGAAGTTTGCTTGGTTTACTAGAAGTTGTTCTCTGCTAGTAATACTCCTTTGTGATGGATTAGTATGTTGGTATTTGAGTCTGGAACTCATCGCAAGATCTAATATGACTCTAATTTCCTAACCATGTTTTATTAACTTATTCATACTACTTTTTCTTGGATCTTGAGACATTCTTTTTTCTATGAACAAAAAATTATCTCTGATAGAGTTCAACTCTGTATCCTACTTTTGTTCTGTGTATGGTGTACTATGTGGGAGACTCTACATTCTACTAAGGTGAACATTCTTATATTGTGGTTGTGCTGACAATCTCTTTATTAGTAGTATGATGGGAAATTAATGTGTTGTTAGATTTGAAAGGTGTTTGCTTTGAGTATTATTTTCTAGTTTGAAGAATTGTGTTCTTTAGTCTTGGTCGACTTAGTGAATGCCATATATTATGAAGACTAATAGCTGACTTGGCATAATGCACTACATGGATAAAATGTTTAATCTTATATGGTGTCGACTTAATTGATGAATAAAATATACTTGTATATATTTAAGGAAGTGGAAAGAGAAGCAAGTGTGGTGGTGGAAGAAGAAGGAAGAGAGCAAGAAAGAAAAGTGTGAGTGTGTGTGTGCGAGCAAGTGAAAAAAGGAGATCAGAGCTTAAATGTTTTACCAGTAGTACAAATTTGTTGAGCAATGCAGTGATTTTTATTCTGAGCTTCAGTGGAATTGAACCCTACACAATGAAGGTGTATTCCATCAGTTCAATCTTTTGGCAGTGAGCCATCTGTTTTACTTAGGCTGTGAGCCTTTTAAGGAAAATGAGTCCTAGCAGTGAGCCCCATAATATTTTGTATCTGGATATAATATATTGTGAGTTAACCCTCACCATAGTTTTTCCCATTCTAGGTTCTCCACGTAAAAATCCTGGTATTCATGTGTGTGTTTCATTGACTTGGTTTTATGTTATCTTGTTGATTCAGTCAAAATAGTAATAATGATTAAGTGGATTTTATTATCGATTTGTGGAATACTAATTCTCCCCCCCTCTTAATATTTTAGATGTTCAACAATTGGTATTAGAGATTGGTTCCTTGGAAGAAGCCTAACAGCTTGAGGAAGGTCCTAGAATTTGAATATATATATTTTTTCCCTTGGTAGTTGTCACTGCTAAATTTTCAAAAGAAATGGAAGCCCTGAAGGACAAGTTAATAAAAGAAAATGAGCACATTGAAAAGCTAAAAAGTACATGTATGAATGCATGTGATCTATTGAATGAAGGAGAAGAAATCATTGCTAGCCTATAGGAACAATTGGATGAGAAGAAAAGAATTGAAGAATATCAGGAAATTGAAATTTAGAAGAAGATGGATGAATGCACGAAGCTTGAATTAGAAGCATAAATTTAGAGATCTAATCTAGAAAAGGAAAATATTTTTGAAGACGAATTTAGGATAAGCTTAGCGATGCTTGATGACTTGATTAATTCTCCAAGACTGGAAAGGGATAAGAGCAATTTAGGGTTTGAAAAAGGTTAGAGTTCTAAAGTGAAGCAATTCACTAAAAAGAAGACGTGGTACAAGGATAAACAAGTCAAGGAGCGAAGAAGCAACTCCGAAAAAAATCCTATAAAATGGCATGATGCAAAAAGGTATTTATACTTCAATGGTGTTTGTCATTCCTACAATAAATTTGGTCATAAAGTAAAGTAATACAAAAAGAATGGATATACAGACAAAAGGGAAAATGGAAAGAAGAATGTTACTTGCTATAAATGCATAAAACTGGAACACTTGGTAGAAACAACAAAATAAGAACATCTATCCGGCAAAGAAGAATGATCAAACCTTTGATCCGGAAGTGACAAGAAAATAAATGGAAAGGATTTGGAGAAAGGATTCATCAGTCTCATCTGTGTCGACCTCCGATACAAATACTCTTGTCAATTTCTAAATGAAAGCAGTGGCTAAGGGGGAGCAATCATCAGAAAATCTAATAAACCTCCTTATTGGTACTTGTGCTATATCATGACAAAAGTATATTTAATGTTGTAAAAAGATTAAGGTATTTTTTACATGTGTGAAGAATGAGGTTTGAAGAATTTGAAAGAATGAAGGCATACACAATTTTCGAAGCAATCTACCTGCAAGTTGAAACATTTATTGCAAAATCATTTGGAATGGAAGGAATAAGATTAGATAGCATTAAAGGCCTATGTATTTTTGAAGAAGAATGCAAAGGAAGTTTGGAAGGGAATTTACAATTTCAGAATTTGAAGAAAGTAACAATCGAAGTGAGCTTCGAAAATAGAACATCTATACGTTTTCAGAGGTATTTCTGTTTGCACAATCTTTTACTTTTATTGATGGATAATTCAAAGATTGTGAATTGTGTAGATAAAGCTAGATTGACGAGATATATGAGGAATGTGTCAGAAGAATATTTTGGTACATTCTCTTGCATCCCTCCGAGAGTGTTTCCTACAAAAGATATCTATACATTTGTTTTTAGTAAGATTGAAGAGATGTTGTCAGTTTAGTTGAATATGTTTTGGGAAAATGAATTGAAAGAGAATCATGATGCCTACAAGTATTAGTTGAGAAAAATTTGGATGTTTGAAGGAAGGTTCCTTTGTTTGAATTTGAGAAGAAGTATATTCGAATGGTATTGAGTAGAATTCATGATGAATTTTTGTGGATTGATGAGGCATATTTGGTTACTAGAGAAGCAATCGGAGATGTAACTAGTCTATTTTCCTCTGGATTGGTTCCTAAACTAAAGTCTAGGAATGAGAAATAAATAATTGAGGTTACAGGTGTGAGTTCTAAAGGAAAATAAATTGTATTCAGATTGATTAATGATCTGGTAATGAGGTATGTTACTATGGTCATTGGTCGTAAAGTTTGTATCCCTAAAAATGACTCATAGTTTCTGCTACTATAGTGAATATTGTTGTTGACATGGTGTTAAGAGGTATGGAATATGACTTGTGTGAACTACTTCACATACATATTTTGAAGAATTTAAAGGGGATCAAGAAGAGTAGGAAGAATAATTTTCAGTATGGCAATTTGGTTGTTTGTCTACTCTTTTACTTTTTGAAAGAGTTACCAGTAATAGGAAAGTTAGAATGGTAAAATTTAGAGCCTATTGCCTATCAAATCAAGAATTTCATGATAAATCTTGGTAGTTTAGATGCACAATAATCTTCCCTTGCTGCATTCTTTGGAACATTTCAGATGAGGATGAACAAAAGGTCTAGGATTCAAGTAAGTGTTGTGGAAAGATACTACAAAAGCATAAATTTTCTTGTGTCTACAAACTTCTATCACATGGAAGCAATTGAATCAAGGTTAGTTTGGATATCTAAATTGGATTATGAAGTTTCAAAGATTGAAATTGATAAATATGCTAAAATTCTCTTGGAAAGCCCTAAGCATCTCAATGAAAGTAACCCTGGTAAGAATAGGGAAGAAAAGGCAGAGTGTAGTGAAGCTAGAAGATGTAGAGGAAAGTAAGCTTGAACATGAGCATAAAGGTATGAGTATTCAGAGAGCTTTGGAAGATTCACAAAAGGTTATTACTGATGCTAATTTTGATTCCTCTTTTTTTGTTGTGGAGAATCTCCGTGGCATGATTAATTCTTTGAAAGTCTACATCTCTGGAATTAAAGAGTTTGCTGGAACTAGGTTTGATGAAGAAGATGTGAATGATATCAAAGGAGAATGTGTGAATGCATACAATCGATTAATAAAGGAATTGGAAAATGTACAAGGTTGTGAAGAAGAGGCACAAGAACTAATTTCCTTTTGTCTAGATTCGTTTGGCAATACATTGGATATGAGAAATGAAATAAGGATGTGTGAGTCTTGACTGAGGACTCAGGAAGATACATACAAGTTAGCAAAAGATAAATATAATCAAAGGTGGTCCTACATTGTGCAATTTCAAGAAATTTTTTTCTCTCTACAGGATCGAAGAACAAATGTCATCAAAAAAATTGTGGCACTCAAAGACATGATTAAATTCAAACATACTTTTGTTTCTAGTGCTCTTGGTTGTATTGGTGAAATATCAGAGATCAATCTTAGTCCCAATACTTTAACAGATGGTATAGAGTCTCTAACAAAACTTGAGCTATTTTACAAGACTCTTGTTAGTGCAAAAGGTTCATGGGAAGAAGGTAAAGCATCATGGAAGGCTATTTTGGAGAGTCTCATAGGTTTTTCTTCTGGTTAAACATGTGTTCATATATTTTTGGCTACTTTTTGATATACATTCTTATATCAGACCCCTTCCTTTGTCATTGATGTCAAAGGGGTAGACATAGAGAGATAGAGATATAAAGAGATGAAATTCAGAAGAAAAACTTTTTGTGAAGATTAGTTTTGATAGGGGGAGTAAGTCAAAACATTTAGTTGCAGTATACTTGAATTTTTTTTTGTCATGCATGTTGCTATCAATGCCAAAGGGGGGATTGTTGGAAGCCTTGCAACATGAGCATGAAGTACGAATGGTTGTGCTGGTTGTTTCTATGTTGTCATTGATGTCAACATGGTAATAACTACATGGTATTGATTATATGGGAAGTTTGCTTGGTTTACCAGAAGTTGTTCTCTGTCAGTAATATTCCTTTGTTATGGATCAATATGTTGGTATCAATGTCTGGAACTCATCGCAAGATCTGATATGACTCTAATCTCCTAACCATGCTTTATTGACTCATTCAAACTATTTTTTCTTGAATATTGAAACGTTCTTTTGTCTATGAACAAAAAGTTATCTCTAATAGAGTTCAACTCTGTATCCTACTATTGTTTTGTGTGTGGTGTACTATGTGGGAGACTCCACATTCTACTAAGGTGAACATTCTTATACCATATTTGTGCTGATAGTCTCTTTATTGGTAGTATGATGGGAAATTAATGTGTTCTTAGATATAGAAGGTGTTTTCTTTGAGGATTATTTGCTGGTTTGAAGAATTGTGTTCTTTAGTCTTGGCCGACTCAACAAATGCAATATATTATGAAAACTAATAGCCAAATTGGCATAATGCACTACATGGATAAAATGTTGAATCTTATATGGTGCCAACTTAATTTATGAATAAAATATACTTGTTTATATTTAAGGAAGTGGAAAGAGAAGCAAGTGTGGTGGTGGAAGAAGAAGAAGGAAGAGAGCAAGAAAGAAAAGTGTGTGCGTGTGTGTGAGAAAGTGAACAAAGGAGAAGATCAAAGCTTAAATTCTTTATCAGTAATATAGATTTGTTGAGCAATGCAATGCTTTTTATTTTGAGCTTTAGTGGAACTGAACCCTGCACATTGAAGGTGTATTCCATTAGTTCAATCTTTTGGCAGTGAGCCACTATCATTGTATCTTGGCAGTGAGCCATCTTTTGTACTCAGGCTGTGAGCTTTTTTAGGACAATGAGTCCTGGAAGTGAGCCCCGTAATATTTTGTATCCAAATATAATATATTATGAGTTAACCCTCATCGTGTTTTTTCCCATTTTTTGTTTTTCACATAAAAATCTAGGTGTTCATGTGTGTGTTGCATTGAATTGGTTTTATGTTCTCTCTTGCTAATTCAGTCAAAATAGTAATAATGATTAAGTGGATTTTATTCTCAGTTTGTGGAATAGTAATTCACCCCCTCTCAGTATTTTGGATGTTCAACAGATCCCATAGAAGAACTATTATGGTCCATAATATGTGCTTGGCCACATTAGTGGGATATCACCTTCTTGTGTTCTTATTGATCTTATGTGTCAATTTAATATATGCATAGAAATCATCATATCTATATGTAGGCTTATACACATTCAAGTGTTTCATTGAAAGTGATTAATGGTATTTTTATTAAGACCATTAATTGTATAACTTTATCTTTAACAATTTATCTAAGGAGATCTTAGTGTTATTTTATGTTATTTAATCCTTATATAGATTTAGGATATTTCTTAGTAGTGTAAGTGGGGAAAAGATGTCCTAGATCTAACTAGTAGATTAACCTAAATCAATATTTCCTTTCCTTAACATTAGAAATCAAACAAACAACGGTGTGAAGATTGGCTAATAGCTTAGAAGGAGAGCCAATCTATGTTGGGTTTAGCTTCTTTTTTGCCAAGAAAATTGACTAATTTAATGTGAATTTATTGATCTAATTTATTATAAAAAACTAATATGAAAATAAGAATTATTCGTATAGATAAAAACAAAAATTGACGGAACATACATAGATCTAAGAAATGAAGACAAAGAGGAACCTGCACATGAAAACTAGGCTTGAATTTGAGGGACAAGGGTGAGGGCACCCTTGACTAGAATTGAGGGTTTAAGAGCTTGAATTCTAGTTTTGAGGGTATACATATGCTTTGCACTTTCCTACAACTTTCTTTTGATGAAACTTCCAAATTCGACTCACACAAATGAAAAGAGAGGAAAATATTGGGTTGTATAGGGGCTTTCCTAAGTCAAACCTCATTTTGATGTTTCAACCTCCATAGAAACAAATAATGATTGTAAAGAGGGCTTAACCTAGGTTGTGCAGAGGCCAAATAGAAAATAATTGACTATAATAACAAATGATAATTGATAATTTTACCTTAGATAGAAATATTTGGTTAAGTGATGCTTGATAGGTCTAGATAATAGTTCATTTTCTATTGCTTTTATGCATATCTTGAGATAATTTTAGATACAATCCCTAAACAATGTTCCTACATTATACTATCTTTTTATATTTATTATGCAAACTTGAACCTTAAATATGATGATGGAATTATGGTTATAATATATTAGTATTGTATGGTTCATATGAAGATATGTATGGAATGTTGATGGAATGCTATGATTTAATTATGATAGTTATCCTTGTTTACATGTTTTGTGAAATTAAGGTGTTTGTAGCTAAAGAGGAACCATGGCAAAACAGTTGCGGGATGAACCCATAGAAAAAGGAACGACTAGACATCGAAATAGGGCAGTTCAAAGTTAAGCTCAACATGATGGTTGTTGATTAAAGGAACTTGATGAAGGTTGAACATGGTGTTATTCTAACCAGTTAATAAATGCTGAAGAAGAGGTCTCCTTCACTTATGGGATTTTGACAAGTGGTTGTATGTTTACATGCAATTCTATTTTGAGATTTAGTCCTATTAGGATTCCTTTTCCTTTTTAGTTATAGGTTGAATAAATTAGTCTTAACTCTATGCTCTAAATATCTAGGAGTGGAGTTAATGATTTTGGTTAAGTTGTTGCTTTGAATAAGATTCTCTCAAGCTTGTATATAGCTATTGGTTTAATCCATAGGAATATGAAGAATCTATTAGCTAGATTTGGGTTTAGTTAAAGTGAGAACAATTACTTGAGTAGGCCACTCAAGGTATTGTTCCTCACTTGATTTTCCAGTTATTTATTTTTGTTTAATAGTTGTTATTAGTTTATCACTACTTCATGAATCATATGCAAGTTAATTAGAATTCCATATCTTGCTTATTGTTAATGAATGCTTATGGATATGTATGCAATGGTTAACCAGTAGTAATCTAGAGGTTAGTTTAGTTGAGTCATTAGTTTTTATTAGTTTTTGAGTTGTCACAACATCATTTTATTAGTAATAGTTCAGTTAGAGTCTAAGTCGTAGGTACCTGTAGCAACTATTTCTGGTTTTTGTTTTTATTGTTTTATAATTTTGTGAGTTTCCAACAAGTAGAATAACTTAAGGTAGCTTAAGTAGTTTTGAGTCTTTTAAGGAATATATAATGCTACACCATCATAAGATTACAAGCCTTGGGTTGACAATTTAATGTATTCCTGAGCAATATGGAGTGGACTGTTTAGTCAGTTAAACCTTTGGATTGTGTAGGTTCTACCAAGTTTACAATACATTAGCTTAGACTATACATTTTTGGCATCATTTTTGGGGATGGTGCTATCTTCATAGACTTGTTTTTACAACTTTCATAGTTAAATTTTCTTTCTAGCATTAGGATTGTTAGATATCATCAATGATGGCTATAGACCCATTCAACAACCACAGTGATGTATGAATCTTGCCTTGAGGGAGATACTAAAAGCTGAGCTACAAAAGCTCCTTGATGCAGGTTTTATCTATCCAATATCAAATAGTGAATGGGTCTCACCTTTGGTAATTGTTCCAAAGAAAGGTGGGAAATGGAGAGTTTGTGTAGACTACAGGGAATTGGATATAGCCACTAAGAAAGACCACTTTCTTATGTCCTTCATAGATCAAGTACTTGATTCTCTAGTTGGGAAGAAGTACTTCTCTTTTCTTGATGGTGTTATTGGTTATAACCAAATTAAAATTGCTCCAAAAGACTAGGACAAGACTACATTCACATGTCCTTGGGGGACTTATGCTTACTCTGTTATGCCCTTTGGTTTATGCAATGCTCCAACTACCTTTCAAAGAGTAGTACTTAGCATATTTTTTGATTATGCACATGATTGCATGGATATATACATGGATGAATTTACTACTTATGGTGACATTTATGAGGAAGCTCTCAATAATTTGGAAAAAGTGTTGAAACATTGTAAATAACACAACTTGTCACTCAACAATGAGAAGTGTTTCATGATGATGACACAAGGAATTGTAGCGGGACACTTTATATCTAGTGCAAGAATTCAGGTTGATCCACACAAAATAGAAATAATATCCACCTTAATTATTCCTTAGAAACAAATAGATATCATAAGCTTTCTTGGCCATGTAGGCTACTACAGGTAGTTTTTCAAAGATTTTAATAAGATTGTTGCATCGTTATTTATTTTGCTTAGTAAGGACATTGAATTTGAATGGAAATTTAAGTGTCAACACTCTTTTGAAGAACTGAAGAAGGCTTTGACTCAAGCACAAGTATTGAGAGGTCCTAATTGGACTCTACCTTTCCACATACATACAAATGCTTTAGATTTTTCTATTGGAACAGTCTTGGGTCAGAAGGAAGGCAACAAAGAGTACATAATATACTATATTAGCAAAAATCTTCAAGGAGTAGAGTTGAACTCTACTGTAATAGAAAAAGAGATGCTTGTTGTAGTATATGCTATTAAAAAATTTGGGCACTATATCACTGGCTATTTAATATTTTTCCATACTAACCACACAACAATCAGGTATTTGATGAACAAGCTAGTACTTGGAGGTAGGTTGGTAAGATGGCTACTTGTTTTATAGGAATTTGACATTACCATAGTTGACAAACCTAGTGAAGCAATGTAGTGGAAAATTTCCTGTCAAGATTGCCAACATAATTAGCTGAAGGAGTGGTAGATGATTCATTCCGAGATGAACAATTATTTTCTCTACAAGTGTAGGTACCTTGATATGCAAATATTTCCAATTATTTGGTCACAAGGAAGATTCCACCACACTTTTCTCCAAGGGAGAAAAGACAACTAGTTCACAAATGTTTTCCATACTCCTGGGTATCTAGTTATTTGTTTTATATTAGCCCTAAAAATATCATGAGAAGGTGTATCAGGGAGGATGAGATCTTTGACATCATGAAGCAATGTCATGATGAGCCATGTGGAGGTCATTTTGCAGCAAAAGAACAACCTTTAAGATTCTTACAATTGGATATTATTGGCCTACTTTGTACAAAGGTGTTAAATACACAAGAAGCTATGATAGCTACAAATGAATGGGAAGACCAACCAAGAGTGATGAGATGCTCTTATAGCCTCAACTGACCTTGGTACCTTTTGATAAATGGGGTTTAGACTTCATTGGACCAATCTCACCTACATCTAACAACAAGGAATATATCCTTGTTTGCACTAAATACTCGAAAAAATGGGTAGAGATAAAGGCCTTACAATTTTCCAAAGATGGTAATGTGACTAAGTTCTTATATGAAGACATCTTTACTAGGTATGGAGTATCTAGGGAAATAGTCATTGATCAAGGACCCCAATTTACTTTTGATCTAATTACCAAGCTAGTTGAGGAATACCAAATTATACACAAGAAATTAACACCCTATCACCCATAGGCTAATGGTCAAGTGGAAGTCACTAATAGGGAGATTGAAAGTATTCTCACCAAGACAGTACAACTGCATATGAAAGATTGGGTTGCAAGGTTGATTGAAGTAGTTTGGGCCTACAAAAAAATATGGAAAACCACCACTGGATTTACACCTTATGAGTTAGTCTATGGTAAGATAACAATCCTTCCTATTGAATTTGAATATAAAACACTAAATAAAATAGTAGAGCTGGAAATGGATTTAACACAAGTTTAGAAGGAAAGGTTGCATACTCTAAATGGATTGAATGAGATAAGAATGTAAGTAATACATCATACAAAGGTAGTTCAACAAAAAATATTGAAGTGGTATGATCAATACATTAAAACAAAGGAAGTCACTGTGGGGGACTGGGAACTATTATATGATTCACAATATAAAGAATTCAAAGGAAAATTTCAGTCTAGATGGTTGGGCCCCTATGAAATCAACAAAGTTTTCCCTAATGGGGCAGTACAATTACACACTATTGATGTAGCCCGATTTACACTTCTAGTAAACAACCATAGACTGAAGTTATATAAGAAGCCATTGTAGAAGGATAATTTTATATTTTCATTGATCCAACAATATGGTGTACGTAGTGACCCAAACACAAAATCCAACACACAAAGTGATGACTCAACAATACATGATATACCTCGCACTTCTGGTGGCCTAAAGACTGAGCTACACAAATCAATCCCTAAGCTCACTTAGGTTTAATTTCTCATTTTATCTCACATGCAAACACTACAAATTATAATAATGTTCACAATATATTCAAAGGGACCTATTTACCAATATCCATGAAGGGATCTGATGTTGTAGGTAACTATAGCTTAATGCTGTCAACATTCAGAATAGGCCCTGACACTGTAGGTACCCAAAAATAAAAATTCAAATTGGTTGGCACCATATTCATTACAAGCTCACTAACATTTATTTCAAAATAACCACATGCCTTATACATCACTTCATAATAAGTACTTGCAGCATAATTTCTTTCATACCCACTCACATTTCAAATACTCAAGATGTCAAATCACCAGCTCATATCCGTAATACCTATTTCATCATTTGCAATCACCACCCACTATTCATTACCTTGCAATTAATAGCCGTCACATTGAATCAAAAAATAGATATACTCTTTAGTTTCCACGTGCGATAGATGGTTATTTCTTTAAGGCAATACTTCAGGTATGCTATCATGATTATTATAGTGTTCTTTATACTTTCACTATATTTTTCATATTTCTCAATGCATGTGAACTATTATATCACTAATTACCATCATTTCATATTTAACCCACCTCCAAATCATAAACGTGAAGTGAGGTCACTTCACCAATTAAGTTGGGGGGAGGGCACAACTTACTTGGTCTTTTCATCGGTCTTTTCGAATTTTCCACCCAAATCAAATTTAATGGATACAATGACATGCAAAACCCTCTTAATTATGTTTTATTTTTGCTTCCATTTTTGCTACTATTTCCAAATTTCTAAACTTGAAACCCTAAGAACTTATTAGTACTTGAGCTTAGTTTAGGCTAGAGTTGAACTTAGAATTTGTTCATGAGCCTAAATTAAGTTGCTACTAAGAAGGGAAACTTGTAGTATGGCACGATAATAAGGATATATGAGGAAATAAAAAGGAAGTAAAGGGTTTTTGAAGGTGATAGAGAAGTTTGAAGGTGCTAGGAAAAGATTGAGTTGAATTTCCAAAGATGAATTTAGTGCATTGAGCAGAGAAGTAAGCAAGGATGGGAGGAGATGTCATAAGAAGGGAGCTAGCAGCTCACCAACAAATTCTGGAGGATGCAACAATCCTACCCATTTTTACAAGGGTTGGTTGGCTCGATTACTTCTTGAAATTAATAGAATTCAGTGATGACTTGATAAGAAGGTTTGTGGATACTCTTCAATATGATTAAGCCACGGTAAAGGGACTATGAGTAGACGCCTCTGAAACTATCATTACACAAGTCACATGACTACCAAGAATAGGGGTGGAATTTCTAGTACGAGTTGACATAGTTGCAGCCAAGGAAGAATTTTGCATATGAGGAGAGAAGTTAGACTCCTCATCACAAGGTACGAAAAGACTTTCCCTCCCTTGATTGTGGGAAAGATGTGCCTCTTACATTTTTAGATACATCACCTGTGATGGTAGGCATAATCTTCTATATATAGTTCATTTTAAATGGGTTAGTCATCTCAGGCATAATAGGTTAGTGAATGTACCAAATTTTCTTTACAACTTGTTGAAATAGATGGCCTCAAAATATTAGAGAAAACAAAGTGATACCTCTCGCCCTCATCACTATTTAGTTACCTTATTGATAAAGAGGAGTTTAAGGATTCAATACCCACAAGTGAAGTGGGAGGATTTTAAGGAATTCATAGACATTAATAGTTTGTTGGATGCACCTATAGTACCTGAGGATGTAGAGCCCCAAAATGAGCCTAAAGAGGAAAAACCTCATGTCTTGCTTGTAGCTTCACCTACCCATAGCCAAGGTGAGCATGAGGAACCTCAAGAACCAGAGCCTAGGCCACCTATAACTAAGGAATTGCATTCTTCTTCAAGGTCACAAAAATATAAGAGTCAGAGAGGTAGTGCATCCACCTCCTCTACACCCTCTAAACCAAAAGGAAGGGAAGATGTTTCAAAGAAAAAGGGGGATACTCAAAAGAAAAAGAAGGAGAATGTTCTGAAACAAAAGAAGAGTGTTCAAAATGGAAAGAATAAAATTGAGAAATAAGCACTCACACCTAGATGCTCTGGAAAATTGAGGAAACACACTGATACATTTGACTCCAAATTTTGACTAAAGTTTGTCAGAATTTCTACAAAATTTTGTTAGAATTATTTCATCAATTTTTCGAAGAAATTTGAAATGTCAAAATTCCAACCCAGCATCATCGGCTGGGTCATAATTTTGACGTTTCAAAGTTCATCGATAAATTGAAGAAATAATTCCAACAAAATTTTGTCAAAATTCTGACAAACTTTTGTTGGAATTTGGAGTCAAATGTATCAATGACAGGGTGCCACAAAGGAAAATATAGGGGAACCTGAAGGAAAATATATGAGTATGGAAGAACCTCAGGGAGAACAATGTCAAGAAAATGTTATGATTATAGAAACTGACTCTAAAATAGAAGGGAATGTTCCTGGTAATATGAATATACCAATGAGAAAGAGAAGGTATGTGGTGACAACTTTTGATTTTGAATCAAAATATTTATTTATTGCCAAGAAATTATGAACAAAAACCCTAGATATCCCTATTCATGGGGACTATGAAGAAGGGAATGGGCACTTTGAAGATGCAAAGGAAGTTTACATTGAAGATAAAGATGTAAGAAAAGAACTCCAAGAGGAATTAGATAGGATTAAACACCTAGAGGATTTGGTACAAAATTATGAGCAGAAGGATAATGAAAGAGAAGTAAAAATGTCGATGGAGGAGAAACTACAACTATATGGTCATGACGCTAAGCTAGATTTGTTGGCACAATTGGTTATTACTAAGATAGGGGACAAAGAACTAGCAATTCCATATGAGAAACCCCCTCCTCTCAAAACTACTGATTACCACACAACCTTCTCACTTGGCTACCAATAATGGAAAGTGACTAATGAATTTGCACATGAAAAGGAGAAGTGGAAAAATGAAAAAGGAAGAATATGTAAAGGAATTGGAGAAGAGAGATATGGAATTGAACAAATCAACAATCTAATTGGAGGAGATAGCAAATAAGACTACACAAATTGTTATGTGTAGGCCTCCATTAGAACTTATGTACTATTTTTATAAGAAAGTTTTCTATGCTTTCAATTTAGTAGATTAGTTAGCAAGCATTTAATTGGCATGAGTCAAACTTCAAGTTTCTTGAAATTTTTTTTGCTTCCACACCCAAAGAACATGATCAATTGTGTGAGTTCTATTTGCAACTATGTAATACCTGATGAGACAGAATGAAATCCTTTAATCTTTGTGGGAGATCTTTAGATCAGGGCACTTGCCTCTTACTATGGGAATGAGTAGCTTAGGGGTGAGATCATGGAAGAGTATGAAGAAAAAGAGAAATACATTGCACTTCCAATAAGGAGAGAGGCTAAGGATCTAGATACAGTCATTGATGAATGACTCAAACTTCTTAAACATAAGGGAGTAGGTAAGAAAATCATGAAACTCAGGGAGGAAGACTATGAAAGAATGAATATGTTAGTTGTAGGTATTGGACAATAGTGTTACAAGCATGTATAGAATAGATGGAATAGTTTAACACTTGAATTGCAGAAGAAGGAGCTGCATTCTATATATAATTTTACTACTATGCTTTAGAGGGAACGCAAATATATGGCAATTGGTGTCAACAAAGGAGTTCATTGGGTATCTCTCACCTTTCATCCACCCATTCTCCTCTATCTAGTTCCACATTGGATTGGGGAGAAGGGTGATGAATGTGAGAAAGCAAGAATTATCAGGATGAGGAAACTTTCAAAATATCAAGGTTTCTATTTGAAACATATTCAAGGGTTTAACATAATTATGGACTTGAGACAAATTTCTTTGTAGTACAATTAATATCCCTAATGTTTTGCTTGGAGACAAGCAAAATGATAGTTGGGGGGAGATGATAGGTCCAGATAATAGTTCATTTTTTGTTGTTGTTTATGCAATCTTGAGATAATTTTAGATACACTTCCCAGACAATGTTCCTACATTATACTATCTTTTTATTTCTATTATGTAGACTTGAACCTTAAATATGATGATGGAATTATGGTTATAATATATTAGTATTGTATGGTTCATGAAGATATGTATAGAATGTTGATGGAATGCTATGATTTAATTATGATAGTTATCTTTATGTACATGTTTTTTGAAATTAACTTGTTTGCATTTAAAGAGGAACCATGGCACAATAGTTGCAGAATGAACTCGTAGCAAAAGGAATGACTAGACACCAAAACAAGGGAGTTCCAAGTTAAGCTAAACATGATGGTTTTTGATTAAAGGAACTTGATGAAGATTGAACATGGTGTTATTATAACTAGTTAATAAACACAGTAGAAGAGGTCTCCTTCACTTATGGGATTTTGACAAATGGTTGTATGTTTACATGCAATTCTATTTTGATAGAGTTTTAGTCCTATTAGGATTCTGTTTCCTTTTTAGTTATAGGTTGAATACATTATTCTTAATTCTACACTCTAATTATATGCTTTGAATAAGATTCCCTCAAGCTTGTATATAGCTATTGGTTGAATCCTTAGGATAGTTAGTTGGTTTTTCATTTTTATGTTATCAATTACCTTTCAGTTTCAATACATGAGATATTCATAATGATTGAATACAATCTGTGAAAGATCTCATGTAATCTTCATGAATATACAATGAATGGATTTAATCTTATGGAATGCATAGAATCTATTAGCTAGATTTGGGTTCAATTAAAGTGAGAACAATTACTTGAGTAGGCCACTCAAGGCAGTGTTCCTCACTTCATTTTCTAGTTATTTATTTTTGTTTAATAGCTGCTATTACTTTATCACTACTTCATGAATCATATGCAAGTTAATTAGAATTTCATATCTTGCTTATTATTAATGAATGCTTATAGATATGCATGCAATGGTTAACCAATAGTACTCCAGAGGTTAGTTTAATTGAGCCATTAGTTTTTATCAGTTTTTGAGTTGTCACATCATTTCATTAGTAATAGTTTAGTTACAATCTAAGTTGTAGGTACCCATAGCAACTAGTTTTGGTTCATGCTTTTGTTGTTTTATAATTCTGTGAGTTTCCAACAAGTAGAATAGCTTAAGTAGTTTCGAGTTTTTTAAGGAATATATAATGTTGCACCATCATAAGCTTACAAGCCTTGGGTTGACAATTTAATGTAGACTTGAGTAATGTGGAGTGGACTGTTCAGTTAGTTAAAACTTCTAGATTGTGTAGGTTCTACCAAGTTTACAATACATTAGTTTAGAATCTACAATTCTCACACCATAATTTGCCACAATAAGTTGATTGATGGATGGTTGAATTTCTTGAAGACCTGCAAGAGGTTAGTCCACATAACACAATATATATTGATGTAGCTAGCATGTAGAGGATAACTCATATACATCTTCACAATAAGAGCATAATAATGCATGATTGATCATAAGAGTGCCTTGTTTAGAATTCTTTTGATGTTCAAATGAAAGGAAAACTTGTTTATATGTGCATCCCAATTGATTCTCTTTGATATAGGTTGACTTGGGATCATTTTTAAATCTCAAAGAGCCGAAACCAAAATAAAAATTATTAGAATAGGGAAACCTTAGGACAAGGTCACCCTCACCCTTGTATGAGTATTTTTGGCCCAAATTTCTTGGGATGTTGGGGATTTTAATATATTCTCCCAATCTAGTCCCAAAAGGAGTAAATTATTAATATAATTAATGTTATGGGTAGAATAGAGTGTCAATATAGTGCGAAATTGTCAAGGGCAAAAATTTATGATGCCACAAGAAAACCATGAATAGAATGGTGCAAAGCAATTCCTTCTATTTTACATCAATACATTAAATTTGTTCATGAAAAAAAGTGGTTAAAGTTGATAAAATCAATATAAGCAATTATTTTGTTTGAGTCATTTTACTTTACATAAATTTGTGAATACTACCAATGATCCTCCATATTAACATATAGATGATATGTAGGACACACACACACACACACATATATATATATATATATGTTTCACAAAGAAAAACAATGAAAGACCAATATGAACAAAAATAAATAAAATTTATTTAGTCCAAGCTTATTTATACACCTTAGTTTAAGGCACTTAAATAAATAGATATATGTGTATGTGTGTTTCACAAAGAAAAACAATGAAGGACCAATATAAACAAAAATAAATAAAATTGATTTAGTCCAAGCTTATTTATACACCTTAGTTTAAGGAACTTAAATAAATGGAAAGGCCTAAGGAACCTCAAGTTGTATATCCTATAATATTTAATCATAAAGGTATTGATAAGTGCGTGCCTTAAAATGATTCTTATGAGGAACCTATTACTCATGTACCAAAAAAGCAAGAGAAAAAGAAGGTAATTGTGTATAATAAACCTCCATTTCATTGTAAGTGCACTACTTCATGGCTTGTTGACAAGAATGTTATGGTTTAAGAAAATTCATAATTTTTCTAAGGAGCCACCTCGAAAGAAGCAAAAACATTGGGTAAAGAAGAATAAATCAACGATAGCACCTATTGTAAGTGTACTTACTAAGAGTATCATTCTTATCATAATAAAATCCATTTACTTGAGGATGAACAACTTGATGCTATTTTTTGGGACGAGGATGATCTCTTGTATGGTGGTCTTTAAAATTTTCTTCTATGCTTTACTTATTTATTTATTTACTTATCTTATCATTTACTTTCCATTTCTTATGTGTCTTTACATTTTGAACTTTTGTTTATGCCATATTTTTGGTGCATATTTTATGATAATTTCACCTTCTACTTTTTGTTTTCTCACTTGATGGTGTCTTTCCTTTTGATACTTCCATGTTTATCTCTTATGCTTTCTTGTGTTTCATGCTAATTCCCATGCTTTTCTATTCTATATGTTTTGTTTGACTCCCATTTGTTCCATGATTAGCACCTATGCTTTCTCATATTTTTTGTTAGCTTATATGTTCCAATGATACATTCCTATGATGTTTCTATGATTTTTTATATTCCATGATTATGATTTTTAGATCTTATGCTATTTATATGTTATGTTTTTATGATTATCTTTATTATACTCCTAATGCTTACATATATTTATGATATCAATATTAAATGTTCAATGTTATCAGATGTTTCTCAGGTTTGCATCATATGATATTTACATATTTTCTTATGAATCATATGTTATGATATTATTTGTATGCTTTAAAAATCATATGATTATATATTAAAATATATGATCCTTATCATGCTTACATTTTAATGATTCTTTATCTAGGATCTATAGAGTCTAGGTGACAACACAATATTGTGTTCCACGTCTTTTCATTTTGGGACCATCAAAATAAGGTTTTTTCGGTATTCATCACATTCTATCAGATTACAAAAAATAAAATATCAAAAATTTAAGAACAATGTAAGCTAATTACTTGTGGTACTCTCTCTCTCTCTCTAGTTTTAAAATTCATTTCTATCATATTTGTTTAGTGCATGAATATTTTATGATAAATTTTTATTATTTTTTATTATTAATAATTTTTATTGGTAATAACTAAAATTAACCTCTATTTTCTTATAACATGTTTCTCTTTACATCTTATTCAAATTGAATTTTCATTTTCTAGTGAAACAAGGGAATATAGAAATCATTTAATATTTTGAGATTTTGTTATACATAGTATGTTATTTTTCATAGTGCCTTGAATAAATTTTTCCTATTGCCTTGAGTATAGGTCATTATTTTTTGTAACATACCTATGTTGATTATGAATTTAAAATATATAATATTTAAATAAAGCATAATACAATATACTTTTCAAAAAAGCTATTAATGAGGGCTATTTGTAAAATTTTGTATTTGTATGGTTTCATTTAACTCTAAAAAATGTGACACAAAATGACAAATTTTAACTAATAAAATCAATGCATATGGTGTAAAGGGAAAATTATATCGAATAAGAGGCACCATTTACATGTTGAGAATATCATATACAATTCAAACTTAACTTGTTTTCCCTTTTGTTCCATTATTGGGACACACTATTTTACAGAAATTGATAAGTCAAAACGTGGCCCAAGAGTAGGACAAACTATTATTATCATTCTTTGCCTTCACTATGGAGGGAAACAATAAGGAGCATCTTTCTTTCCCTTATCATACATGATTACATTATCCCATCTTACTTATGTTTTTACATGCTTATTAGATTGTGATACTTTATTCTACTTTTACATGTTTTATGTAATATCGTGGGATAAATATTAGTAGAAAAATTCTTTAAAACCTCTATAAATACTACTCAGGTTTAAAAATTCAACCTAATCTTTTTTTTTGATAGGTAAGACCAAGTTTTTATATTAATAGCAAAAAAAGTGATACAATACTAGCCCATGACTGTCTGGCAATGAAGATTTCCATTGATGACCAGACCAGACCAAATTCAAAATGACCTCAGAGGGTCAATATCCCCCAAAACCAACAACAAGTGCACCATAGTATGCTACTACATTATACTAATTAGCTGAGAAGACAACTGTTCTCGAAAAAAAGACATAAACCCTATTTACTATTAACCAGACCACCACCCAACCAAACATAAAGACGCACACCCATCCCAATTATAAGAGGTTATTCTGAGCAAAGACACAAAACTCATACTTCTAGGTTGAGTTTTGCACCACTACCAATCAAAACTTATTTTTCAAAAAATTCACCCCCACCATGGCCAAACATTAATGCTCCACCAACTCTAGGCCATTAATGTCCATAATATGGATATAAATTCACTAGTGCATCCGGGTCCACTAGGAGCTTTAAGTGATGTGGGCGAGGAATTAAAACACCTAAGGAGGCTACAAACAAGGTCTCATCTAACCCCACAAGCAATTATTTCTTGAACAGACACTTCATAATCACCTTTACATTTTGCTTTGAAACTTTCATATCCAACAAACTAACCAAAACCCTTGACAAAATATTGGTGTTTACCCTGTTGGTATGTGGCAATTGATTATGCTATACTATCACTAATACATTTGACTGCAAAATATGGTGAAACTGTCTAATGAAATATGTAAAATTCGATGTTCGTCGGGTGCTTGTAAAATTTGATGTGTAATTTCCAATTTTTTGAAAGTTTATCCCCGACGTTCGTTGAAATTTTGATGAACTTGGGGTTCGTCGAAATGTCAGCTATTGTTTTCGTTGAATTTTCGACAAACATGAAAAATTAAAAAAAAATCAAATTGTGGCCGACATAAAGAAAAGTGAATTCGCGCCTAATTTATTGCGACAATGTTTTGCTCTACTTGAGATAGTTTGTGGAGAACTAAGGATGATTTTCTTGGGAAAAATAAGAAAAAATTCAAGAAGATATTGCCAGGTTGAGGGTAGTCATTGTCTTTTTGCAGAATTCAGTTGTGAAGTCATATTTGTAGTTCTAGGTTTGAAAATAATATTTTAAAGCAACATCTCATCAGATTTCATTTTTAGAGGTTAAGGGTTTTGAGAATTTCATGTCCATATTTTGTTGTGTGGAATCACCATAAGATCACAACGGAGGAACAGATTCTTGTGACTGTAATTATGTGATCCATAACTGTATTGGTCATGTGGCACAGTTGTGCTATAACAAATACAGGATGCATTCATGTGTGACCCAAGTTTAATGTGGCTATGTTGTGATAGAAATGGAGGCACTCATATAATGTAGTTAATTCAGGTTGTATAATGTAGGTGTCAATCATCATTGGGTGCATTCAGGTTGTCTCAAGTTTAATAGGATATGATGTAATTATAGCATGATCGAAGAGTGATTACCTCTTGCTGCAATAAAGAGCCTATAACTCTGGTTGATATGCAGAGTGGTTGTGTTATATCAATTATGTAGTGCATTCAAGCACAACCCATGTTTAATGGGCTATTCTAGAGAGTGATCAAGATTTTCTAAACCTTATGAATGTTACTTGACATATATTTGCATAATCTCAAATTCCTTCAGAGGCTTTTGAAGTATCAATGTATCCTATATAGGGTTTAGAATGATTTCTTTTAATTAAAAAAATAAATAAATGATGTATTTCCCTGTAATTAGATAATGTGGAGATCTCCTAAATCTTCCCCAGCACACTATCCTCTTTGGCACTGTATTCATTACTCCAACTACTAGGTTTTGCATGTCACATCTTTAATATCTTCATGACCATGGCTTTTAAATAGATCTCAGTTTTTAATCCTTTTCATGGTAACCCTTGAGTTCCATAATCCACCTTCAATCTCTTCTAAGAACGTTGTCTTAAGCTAGACTGCATAGTATGCATATAAAGCAAGTCCTTCATACTTGCCATTGTTCCAAACCACCACTCACTGCCTTGCTTAAAATATTGCCTCCATAAGCACAATAACATGTTTTAAAATCATGGTTGCCAGTGATTGACCATTAAGTTCACCACTTTCATCATGAAGATACAATGAGATTTTTGTCTTCAAACTCAAGGCATTATGGAAGATAACATTATGAATTGTTTGTTGTGTACGATTCAATTTTCTTGCACATTTACTACTTTGCTAACTTCCTTTAAGATTTGGTATTGCACCCTCAGCTGCAATCTCAAACAACTCACTCACTATCACTTGAAGATTCCTTTCATGAGCATCCTTCTATAAAATCAAACTATGCCCTATAGACTGCCTACTTACTAAGGGACTCATTGTTTCATGGTATTGTAGTTCTTAAGATCCTTCAACCTTATTGACACTACTTCACAGTCCACAAGGTATTATTCACTATTTTCCCATCTTTGGTGAGTCTCAAAACACTGCTCAAACATGCAATCCACTACCTCCATTATACAATATTAATGGCTAAGAAGAAACATTGAACCTATGATTACCACTATTCCTTCATTTGGATAGTCATTCCCTGATTGCATTTGCCTTGTATAACACTACCAAAAGCATTTGAAAAACCCTTAAGTTCAGCAAGGGGGTAAGGAAAATCACTGTTAAAATCTCCACTTTACTATGCAAGGTTTGAGCTTTATTATCTTGTCACTGCTTAGCCTATTTTTGACTATCACATCTCAAGTGATTGTCATTCTTCTTACTGTAGATTGCATTTACAAATGTCAGTAAGCTACATAGTGTGCTTGTTATTGGCTACAATCTTTAGATTGCAAGATTTTTTATTACCTATAATGTCTCAATCTTTCTGGTATTGCAACCTCACTAATCCGTTATAGTTATTGTTTATGTTTTTACGAAGGCCTAGGGTTTGTACCTTAATCATGCTCTTACCAATGCTTCTGTTGTTTTTTATTAGGGCTCTCTCAATGTTGAAGGCCCTAGGGATAAACTCGTCATAAGAAGTGACACATTGCATCTTTAACTAAAAGGATAAATCCATATTGACATTAGCAATGATGATTCCGATTTGTTTCTCCTTAGGAATGGGTCACTTGCTCTTACTAGCTTGCTATACCTCCATTGTTGTAGGAATTTTGTGATCAAGTTCAATATTCTGATTTTAGGAGTCTTAACGGTTGGAAATCATAGTAAAATCAGAATTTAATAAGTTTTGGAATTAGCATTGTAAAGTGTTTTTTGGGGTCATTAACTTCATACTATCTTCTTTTTTGCAGGGGTGGTTGCATGCCAAATTTTTTTGGTGTAAAATATCAAAATTATTAGACTATGTTACTTGTTTATGAATAAAAATTACTGGAGTGTGAGTTTGATATTTTTTTAAGATCTAAATAGTCAAGTGTGGCAAAGAAAAATCATGTTAGATAATATTAGTCCAGAACAAAATGAAGAGACACTTGATAGATTGTGGGCTAGATTGAAAAGAAAGGGTGATGGGAAATGTTATTGTCCTTGCAATAATTGCAAGGGCTTAAAGACGAGATGACTTTTAATCACAACAAATGAGAAACATTGTAGGCAGATGGTCACGCTGAAGGGGCATGATTATCATCCATTGATAAGTTGTTCATTATATGTGTTTATATTGATTGAATTTGTAAATGTTTATATTGTTTTAACATATATATATATAATCACTTGATCATGATCATGGTTTATTTGTGTCTATCATTATTATAAAGGTGGGGCGCCCTAGGGCAGATGATATGGATTATCACGGCCCGGAGAATGTGGTTTTGCAAGCAGATGAACATGGAGGTGTGAATATCAAAGATGAAGTTAATGATCCTATGGAAGAAGATGATCATGCGCTAGAAAACACAGTTGAAGATGATGGTATGAATACATTGATCCATGCCACATTTAATGGCAGAGCTGATCATGATGATCAAGATGACTTTGATGATGTTCATGATTTACCTGTGCTTGACAAGGCATATGAGCCCCTTTATGAAGGCTCTGAAACAACTCTTCTCTCTGCTATATTGTTGCTATTGAACTTTAAGGTTATGAATGGTTTATCAAACATAGCAATCTCACGAATGTTAAGGTATGTCATATATGTCATCTTTTTTCATCTATTTTAATTGTTGTTAGTTCATCACTAGTAAATAAAGGATGAAATATGTACCATTAATATTCTATATATGAAAAAATTATTTTTTGTTGTAGATTGATTGGTAAATTTTTGTTACCACCATCAAATATTTTACCTCGCTCATACCGAGATTTATGTGCCATTATGAAAGATATCAGCATAGAGTATCAAGCAATAGATGCATGTCCCAATGATCATATTATATATTATAAACAATAGAAATTTGCAACAGAATGCCTAAAATGTCATATCAGTAGATATCGAATAGATCAAGTAACAACAAAGGTGCCTCACAAGGCTCTTCATTATATTCCCATTATTCCACGTATGCAATGATTATATAGGTGTGAAAGCTTAGTGAAATTGACGTATTACCATGCACATAATAGAAGTGGAGATGACATTCTTCAAATGCTTGCATATGGTTATGCATTTAGGAACATGGAAGAAAAATGGCCACACTTTAAAGAAGAACCTCGTAATCTCAGGCTTTCATTGGGAGCAGACGGTGTCAATCCATTTGGAGAGCTGAGATCTATTTACTCAGTGTGGCCTATTTTTGTTATCAACAATAACATTCCTCCATGGATGTCAATAAAGAGGGAGCACATAATGTTATCAATGATTGTTCCAGGTATTTGTTTACATCAATTTTCTTTAACGTAGTAGCATCTCATTTGTCTTATTTGTTGCATAATGACTTATATTTTTTTCATTCAATAGTCATGTACATTAATTTATATATATTGCAGTAAAATGGTTATAATAATTATGTAATGTTTATGTTCATTCAACTAAGTACCAAGTTAAAGATATGAATGTATATATGAGCCTCTTATCGACGAGTTACTAAAGTTATGGAATGGTGTCACTATGTATGACATCTCTAGACCAATAGGACAAAGACAATTTCAATTCCATGCAATGCTTGTATGGACAATTCATGATGCCCCAAGGCTAACACATTTTTGTGGTATGTTATAACATTCGACTGCACTTTAACAATATTTAATTTGATGAAGTAGATATCATAAATATTTTTAAAATAATCTATTCATTATATATAATTATAAAAATTGACATATTTAATCCAATTATATATCATCTTACAGGTCTTCAAACAAAGGGAAAATTTGCATGTCCAATTTGTGGTCCAAAGATGAAATCTCATCGTTCAACAAGTTTAGGAAAGAAGGTGTTTGATGAGTATAGGCACTTCCTCCATAGAAATCATAAGTATCGAACTACTGAAAAACATCTTTTCAATAGGAAAGAGAGACTACATCAAAACCACGAAGAATGACACCTCGCCTATGGAAGTTGGAATATAATAGAATTAATCGTCAAGGTTATACATCAGATCAAATTGTTTATCTATTATATATGATATGTTTTGAATTTATATTTTTATATTGTGTTGTGTTTACTCATGTTGTAATTGACAATGATTGTCATTGTTAATTTGTTTAACTTATATGCTTCATGAAGGTCGTCAAGGCATTAATGGTCGGCTTCCACAGGGACTGAAAAGTTATCCCAAACAATTTAGTAGGTTGCCCTACTATGAGCAGCTACAAATTGTGTATTTGTTTGGTAAATACACTTAAACGTTATGGAAAATATTGATGGAAGGTACGACAAAAGAAAAATTGTCAAAATTTGTAGTGACATTCAGGAAGCCAATCATGCAATGAAAAATGTCATTCAATTGAATAGTGATGGAGACCAAATTAATATAAGTGCCCTTCCTTGGTTATTAACAGAGCAACAAAGCAATGCTATAAAAGAAGTCATACAAAAAATTCAATTTCCCACAAGATTTGCTGCGAACATAAACAATATAGTAAAAAAGAAAGGTGAATTTGGGTCAAGGATGAAAACTCGTGATTGGCATACCTTCATTAAGGTAATTATTTTGGTATATTATATACACTTGTATAATGCATGTACTTTTCAGTGTATTGTGTTTACTACTTTTGGAAAAATAATGGAAAGATCATTTTATAATTGTTGCAGTATGTTCTACCTCTATCTCTCCGAGACAACTTTGACAATAATGTCAAGCAAGTTATATATGATCTTGTAAAATACATGAGGTAAGTAGCAAGATTTGTTGAATTCACTGTATACATCTTCTAATTGCCATTTGTTTTACTTGTTATGTAATATATTGTATATTTTTGTTAAATATCATTAATATATTTGCACCTTGAATCACTTCTGTAGATGGCTATCATCTAAAGAAATCCATAAAGAAGATAT
>VDFB02243402.1:0-22894 GCA_007258455.2 Sequoia sempervirens | reverse complement strand
TAGCTTTCCCATGTCATACATCCATCCATTTGAAAAAGGATGAGGCAAATTCCTCTGTCCATACCATAATCTGAACATTTCTAAGCCTGTGAGTGGAACCCTAGCATCATCAATGCTGAAATTATTACATGCCAACCCCTCCCCTAGGATTTTCCCTCGCATCAACACCAAACCTTTCCTTCTCTCATTTGTTGATAATGGAAATTGATCTAAGAAATCATTGTACAAGTTTCTTTTCAAATATTCAATGTGGCTAGAGTGCTGCTTGGTTGGCGCCATTTTAGACAAACTAGGGTCTCACTACAATGTTACACTTGAAGTGGCTATGACTAAGCAGAGATAGGAAATTACAGAGTAAAAATACCACAATTCCTCACAATTTATGATTAAACAATAACCCTAACAAAGATTTTAATGAACTCAGTGACAAGCATAGCAAACCCCCCTTTTCCCAAATTTAGGTGCAGAATGACTGGGAAACAGAGAAAATTAACTCATGGATTTTTTTGCACAAACTCTAATTTCTGGTAGCAGCTGCTCGCAATTTCACCTTTAGCTCTGGAACTATTTTCATGAAATACTTGGATGCTTTGTGATACAAATGAGACGAGTAAATTGATTTTATGTCGATCAAATTCTACCAGTGGATGTCTCATCCCCCATTAAAGCTCACTCACGGGCTGCACGAACGGCTCCAACCATAATTTTATACATATTTAAATTTGAGCCGTTGATCCTTCAGTTTGATCAAATCATCGACGACCATCTTCAAAACAGGCTGACATAATCACCAACATGACAATAAAGGGGCCCACTATGTCATACGTCGCGAAGGAATGCCACGAGGCGGTTGCCCGCGATATCACAATCCTTTGATTTATCACCGCGGGATGCAGGGTACCCATCGATCCTTTTACCATAAAGCCTACTTCTTCAAAAATGGTCGTCATCCTTTCCTTTAATTATCGAGTAGCTTTTCCCTTAAAATCATAACATCTACATTGAAATAAAACACGTGCATCTTACAAGTGCATTAGTAATCTGCCTCGTAATACATTTAAAATTGGTGAACACTTTCTTCACTCCTTAGGCTTCATTGCATGGGACACGTGGCAGGCACCCGCGACATCGCTATCCCAAAATTCCTAATCACGGGATGGCCGGCACCGCCAATCTTGAAGAGACAGCTCATCAATGGTCACGCAGATTTCATCCTTTAGGAAGGGTATAAACCTAATTCGCGATATCACATCCCCTCGTAATCGCTGATTATGGATAGCTGCTCGCTGATCTCATTCCTTTAACATAGTCGCCAACCATGTTGTTAACCTTTGAGCAACTTTTCCAGTGAGTTTATAATATATCTATTGATTTAGAACATGTGCATCTCAAGAACACTTTAGTAATCCACCCTTACCACATTTAAATCCGCTAGTGTTTCTACTCTTTAGGATTCATCTGGATGAGATCGCGGGTGCCCTATGATTTCCCAATCGACCCAAACACCATCATTTAGATGGTGGGGAAATCCATCATATCAAATGGTAGTTGGTTAGCAATAGCTCAAATCCCCTGAGTAGGGATGACGGTGCCCACTCATGATTTCGGATCCTTGAATTCTAATCACGTGGATGGTGGAGCACCGCTGATGATCAGAGGAAATAGATCAACGACAACACTAAATCAACCCTTGAGCTCCCCCACAGGACACGGGCACCCACTGCGGATTTTCAATGATCCCTTGAATTCCTATCACATGATGGCGTAACTGCTGATATTCCATGTGGAAATAGACTGCCCCAGAAGTACTCCAAATCAACCCTTGAGCCTCCGGATAGGGCTACGGAGTTTCCACCCATGATTTTGGTAATCCCTTGAATTCCCCAATCACGGATGCAAGCATCGCTGATACCCCAGGAAATAGATCAACAACAAGTAATAAATCAACCCTTGCAAAAAAACATTCATTAAAAGGAGAAGTGGGCATTACTAGGTGGACGACAAATAAAAAAATTATATTTATAGAAGAAAAATAAAATAAATTTACAATTTGTTTTATAATTTCACTTTTAACTTTAAATGTATGTTCACCCATTAAGTTGTATTTTTTTACAATCACATTTTTATTTTAGATGTTTGTTTATGAAATATAAAGATGCATTAAAAATATATTAGAAATAATTATCTTTATATTATATAGCATTGATAACATTAAATTAACATAGAATAATTTCACAATATCACTTAACCAATCAAGAAAAATTTAATCATTACTATGCAACATTATTCTCACATCAAACTAACAAATAAATATTGAAAACAAATTTATTTTTTTATATTATAACATTCATAACTTAAACCTTTTATACACAATATCAAGTTAACTATAAAAAACACATAAAATTATTTATAAGCAACTTAATTTTTTTAACAATTTAATAAAATATAATTTAATATAATTAAGAAAAATTAAATAAGAATTATAGATAAATTTATGAAATATTGATTTACTTATCAAGAAAAAATCAATTATAATTTACTTCTTACCAATCTATTTTAACCATCAAGAAAAAAAAATAATCAAGAAAAAAAATTAATCATTAGGTGATTGCAACATTATTGCACATCTTTAAACTCCACAAATAAACATTGAAATACATTTATTTTTTAGTTCTCGCCAAGAAACTATTAATTCTCTTTTCCTAATAATAAAGAAGAATTAACTTTGATTTTAACAAATGATAACTCAACTTTTTTTTTTCTGTTTGACAAATATAGTTAAAGTAAATATGCAAGATTTTTAACTTTTCAAATTTCAAAAATTAATTTTCCTCAATTTTATTGGCTACAAAACTTTGAGGGATAAGGGCAGATTTTCAAGAAGCATAAACTTTTTATCACAACTTTTCAAGGTTTTTTTGCCACAAAGACCATAATCAAATTTTTTAATTTTTTTTCACTTATAATTAATCTATTTCGTTATTTTGAATCTTTTTAGTTCCTCCCAGGGAACTATAGGCACCACCAAATCTTAACTAGTTATTAATAATTCTCTTTTTAACCAATGAGAGTTGAAGCTATTTGATTTGTTTTTATCTATTATCAATGTATACATACCAATTATATAACAAAACATATTTCAAAATTCAATTCTCTTCAATCTAATTGGTAGACAAATTTCACCTGATATAAGTGATTAATGCGCTTCCATTACTTCCATTTCAGAATCTTAACTAATTTTTACGAGTTTTTTTAAACTTAGGTTGTTTATTTCCAATAATTCAATGAGGTAAACCATACTAACTATTTTGAAAATTAAATTACACTATAACGATAAATTACTTTTTATTAAATTACACTATAACAATAAATTACTTTTCATTAAATTACTTACTAATTACCCTTCACATTGGGTACGTAACATTTATTTACTATTTTCCTTTGCATTATAATAATAATAATAATAATTAATAAAATTTAAACTTTGAATAACAAATGCTAACTAATTAATCAATATAACATCAAAATTCAACTATTTTTAATTACCTTTAATACTAAATTTATTTGTAGCATAAATTTAATTGAGCTAATTCTTTCAAAATATAAATACCAATTACTCAAAAAAATTACTTTTTAATATAAATTAATTAATTATTATTTAAAAATAAATGAATACCTTGTAAATTATTTTTATATTATAATTTAAATAAATTAATACTAATCACCTCTCTTTGTCATAAATTAATTCTAAAACAACACTTATTAAACATATATTTAAACTAACAAATTTTCAATTGCTTTGAAATTTGAACTAACTCTAATTACTAAGATACGTTTTGCAAAATAAATGAATTAAGACTACAATAATTATTTAGAATAAATACTAATTACTTTTATAAAATATTTATTATTTTTAAAAATCAACTTTAAAATTAACAGTAATTACTTTTAAATCAAATTTTAATATTAATAAATTAATCATTTAAATCAATCACAAATTCTATCATATTTGTTTTAGAAATAATTCACCTTCTATTTACAACTTATATTAATTACTATATGTTAGTTTGTGAAATAAAAAATGTTAACTAATTAATAATTAATAAGGAAATAAATAACTTTATTATATTAATTAAATAAATAGTCTAAATTTAAAGATTTTTTTCTTCTCATTTAAATTAAAAAAAATGTTTAGTTTTAGCCAAGTTTAAATTTTCATATCCAATTTAAATGTTCATATTAAATATTTTAATATATATATAAATATATAATAAATTTAAATATTTGTAAAGACAAATATATATATTTTATATTATATTATAATTTTTTTTAAAAATAAATATTAATTAATAATAAAATTAAAATTTTATTAATTTTTTTAAAGTAACAAGGCCATTGGCCTCTCCATGGATTTATGCACGCTGTAAATATATATTTTAAATATTTATATTGAATTAAAATATAATATATATATATATATATAATTATTATATTTATATATGTATTAATTAGTAATATATATATTTATAACTATATAAATTAAAATTGACATGATTCCCTTTTTTATATTAATATTTGAATAAAAATATTATCATAAAATATTAAACTTTAATTTATTGAAGTAATGAAACGTATATGATTTTAAAAATTGTAAATAAATTGATTGAGTAAAATAATTTAGAGGAAATAATATAAAGAAAAATTATTTTAATTATTAGATTATTTTTTTTATAAGAAAAACATAATTTCCTTCAAGATCTTTTCATAAGAATATGGGTTTGAGCCACATAAAATTATTTTAGAAAAAAAACTATCTTCAAAACAAATTTTAATTTTCAAAGAACATAAAAATTAAATATATGCATTTTAATATTTGAGTCAAATATAGATTTTTAAGAAATATTTGTTTTATATATTTTTTTAATTGATTCCTCTACTTGTTAAGTAGGAAAGCATAACTAGCTATGCATATTCATCTCAATTCCTTTCAACCTTATAAGTTAATATTCAAGTAGATACCTACTTATCAATTAGGAAAACCTGACAAACTGTGCAGATTGTTTGTAACTATGTTTACCTGAACAAACTCTTTCTATTCCTCTCAATTCCTTTCATCCACACGTGTTCATTCTAAACTATAAAAAATAAACTACCTCATCCTCAAAAAATTTTGGCTACACAACAAGTACAATTATGCTTCTTAATCTATAACATCATGTAATATTATAATCTTATCAAAATATTATCTTTTGACAACTCAAGCATGATCATCCTTAAATTGTTTCAAAAATTTATATCTATTGGATAACATAGTGAATTTGAGCAACTTAGTTTTCCCTAGATTTTGAAAGCAATTATAGTAGCATTGAGCTTAGAGACCACAATGTTGTATTATGACTAAAACAATTTTTTTCCTTTAGATGGACTTGACAGCATATGTAGAGAAGCATGAATTTGTTTTCGATGTAGTCCTAGATGAGCATGTCACAAATGATGATGTGAACTAATGTACCCATGCCATTGTTCTCATTTGGAATAAAATCATTATATCATGCTTATAACTATCCTTGATTACGTCTATCAATAGATTGCCTAATCTCCATTGAGAATGTCATAATCTAAAAATATTGTCAGGTGAATGGCATAATCTATAAAAGGGGTTAGATATTACTATTATTAACACCTAGAGTTTTCACATGGTACACCACTATTGTAGTCGATGTAATACAAATTTGGTCGGAACATTTATCTCTCTTAATGGTGTCAGAAGTTCTATCTTAATGTTGATGACTAAAAGCAAACTGGATGTTGAAAGAGTGTTGGTTAAACTTGAATTTTTATGGTATGTCATACTTCTATGGTTTGAATTATGGGGCATAAAGAAAAATAAGGATAATTTTTAAGCCAGTGACAAGCAAGACACCAATATCATGTATGAGACCTCACTTGTGGCAGCCTGCAAGGGCATCTTTTTCAATTTAACTTGAATATTGTTCATCTAGGGTGCATGTACTCTACTCTAGATTTGAACCTCTATTTCCTCCATGTAGTACACAAGCCTTCACCATTATCTCGACTAAAGCTTTAATTATAATGGAAACCTAAATCCTTTTTGGAATGTAGACACCAACACCTTGGGTTTTATGTTGTCTCAAACCATTTTCAAAATCAACATTGAAATGTAGTTTCTATGAGAAAATGGATAATCACAAGATTTTGAACAAAATTCAATAGCGTTCAACTTCTTGGAAGTCAATGATGAGAATTCTCTCTTCCTCTTCAATTTTTGTCCACCTAAAGGCCATTCAAAGTGGTGATCCTTATGGCACACATAATTTAATTACATGGTTATGATAGGTTCTTTGGGTTAAGATATCCTAACATCTATTAATAAGTGTTGTATGTTGCATCTTGTTGGAAATATAGTTTTGTGGTTGTTCGTTATATTTCATAATAAGCAATGCAGGTTGTTCATTGTATTTGATCTGAATACATAGATTGTTAATTTTGAAAGGACAATACATGTTTCTTATTTGTAACAACTTGTCTTATTTTTGGATATTGTTTACGGTATTACATGTCACCATTTGAAAAATTTCAAGATTATTATTAAGTTGTTATAATATCAACATTGTTGCTAAAACATAGTAGACACAACAAATAAAAACATGACTATTCTTGCACAATTTGGCAGGAACTTCGCTGCTCTGCAGCTCTTGTTAGTTTTTGGATATCATCATAATTAATAAATTTAAAACTTATCAACTTCAAGTATTTTATATTTTGTATGTACAAATGAAAAAAATACAATATAAAGAATACTTTTAAATTTAAATTTTAGTCTTTGATTGTTGAATTATTTAAAAGGATCATGTACTTCTATTTAATATTTAATTCATTTATATCACATAATCATTATAATTTAATTAATTATGAATTTAATAATTAAGTAATAAATATTCTATGAATTTTAGAAAATATAATTTAGTTTAATTTTAAAATGAAATTTAAGTTTTTAAATATTGTGTTGATTTGATTATTTATTTGCTTTATGATTGGTTATTCAAATTTAAAGAATAACACAATTCAACTCAAAAATATAAAAATAAGCATGTAAAATATTTTATGATTTTTTGAAGTTGGAATTTAATATGATTTTACAAAATGAAATCATTTGGATGCAAAGAAATAAAAAAGGTTATTTTATATATTTTTTCATTTCTTAATTTATTCTCGAATTATAATTATTTATTGGTGAATTATTTTGAAAATAATATTTAGTTTTATTTAATTATATTAAATATAGTAGAATGATCAACCGGTATACCAATGCATTGCAAATAATCCCCACATACACCAAATCAAACCTTTATAGATGCATACATTAGATAGGATGTAGTTTTATTTAATTTATTTATATTGAATAATTAATATAATTTATAAACTAATATCAAGAAATAAATAACCTTAACCCCAAGATTTATACTAGAACTCTAATTGAACCCTAAACCTAACCCTAATTCAACACTAACAATAGGATTTAATTACGGTTAGGGTTAGAGTGAGAATTTAATTATGGTTAGTGTTACGGTTAGAATTAGAGTTTAATTAGGGTTAGGGTTAGGATTCAATTATGATTATAGTTAGGGTCAAATCTATAAGCTAATATTAAGATATTCAGAACTCTAACCCTCACCTAACCTTAATCTCCATCCTAGAATGCTAATTAAACCCTAATTGAACCCTAAAAATAAGGTTCAATAAGAGTTAGGGTTAGGGTTTAACAAGTAGGTTTATGGTTGGAATTAGGGTTCAATTACCTGGTTAGGGATATAATTTAATTAGTGTTATGATTAGGGTCAAGTTCAAGTTATAGTTAGGGTTTATTTACGCTTATTTTGGTTAATCTTACAATTTGGGTTTAACTAGAATGCTAATTGAACCCTAATTTAACCCCAACAACAAGGTTCAATTAGAGTCAGGGTTCAAGTTCAATTAGGGTTAGGGTTGGCATTCGAAATTAGTGTTGTAGTTAGAATCAAGTTCAAGTTAGTTAGGGTTCGAATTAGGATTATTTGATTCGGTTTACAATTGGGTTTAATTAGAGTTGGGTTTATGGTTCAATTAGGATTAAGGTTGGGTTCATTTTAGATTAAGGTTCAAGTAGGGTTCAATTAAGTTTAATTAGGGTTATGATTATTGTTTAAATAGGGTTGGGTTAATGTTAAGTTAGGATTAAAATTATTGATCTAGAATAAAACTTGAAGGTAAGGTTAGAGCTATGGTAAGTGGTAGAGTTAGGCTTAAATTAGGGTTTAATAAAGGGTAGGGTACAATAAGGGTATAATAATATTGGTTAATTTTTAAGTCATGATCATGCTAGATGCCAATTTGGTTTAAAAGACCCCTTGTTGAAGCCCACAAGACATTTATTTCTATATACTTAGATATTGTTTATATTTATTATCATTGTGTTTGACCTCATGAGAATGCTTCAGAGTAAAGTACACCTTGAAAATCCACCTACACCAAGAGAACCATTCAATCTCTCAAAATTTTATTGTTATTCTGGAATGATTATCAAATTGGATATGTCCAAATCCTTTAATAAGTTGACTTGGCAACTTCTATACTGCATATACCTCTTGTCAACTTCAACCAGGGGAGTACTAATTGCATAATGAATTGTCTTCTTTTTCAATTCAATTAATCATCCTCCATAGGGTCTTCTTCATAAATTAGGGGATTAAGTTAAAGAGATGGACATTATCATGTTTTTTTTTCCATCAAAATGGTAGAGGCCCTTAGTGTAGAACTTATACTAGCCAGTATGTTACAAAAATTTACATGACTTCCAATTCTAGTAGCACAAGCTAGTACATAGTGTTTGCAGATGTTACCTGACTTACAAGATAGATGAGTTTCTAGAGGAGATGCAAATAAAGACAACTTTTCAATTTGTTTCAGTGTCCAGTGTGGAGTATCTAAAATTTATTGTTAATTATGAATCTGACATTGACATATATCATTGAACTAAGATTGATACTACTGTTCTGATTCATTGGCGATAATTATTGGATCGGTGTGAAAAATCTAGAGATTTGTGTTTGATTGCAAAGAGTTATCTCTTGTGATTTATCAACAAATTATTATTTCTATTTGTGGGCTTCTTACACAAGACAATATATTTATGCATTTCTTGTAGAGTCTATTCTAATTGATCATAATAAAAAAACTTCTAATTTTGAAAATAATATAACATAGAACCAAATAGCAGTGAAAATCCCAAACAAAGATTGTCAAGAGTGTATCTCATTTAGTTTTTATTTAATCTTTCTCTTTATGTCTACAATTTCTTGAAGTTTTTCTAATCATCCAAATAATTTAATGTTGATGGATATGTAACACATTTAGTTCATTCATGCCCTAGTTCATCATATTTGGCAGAGAGCATGCCCATCTAGAGATGACCTTATAATTTGGTTATGACTTATCCAGAGATAGTGCTTTCGAAAAAAAATTAAATGAGACAAGAAGATTTGGAAGCTAAGGGTATACACATCAATGTCTAAGTTAAACAATTAATACCCTAGATAAACATCAGTTCACACAGTGATGAGTTTGTAGTACGTAGTTGTGATTCTAGATAGTAGGCGAGCCAAATTTGGTTCATGGTGATTGGTTGAAACCTGGTGCAATACTAATTGATCTTGGCTTAAATGCAGTAGAGGTATGACACCTTCTAATTGCCTTTTTCAAAAAAAATTGTAAGTAAAAGATGGTTAATATATAGCAAATTAAGTTGAGCTGGCATAGTGTGTTGGTTTATAGGTGGCATTGTTGTTCTTTCCACAAAGGTTCAAACCCCATTAGGTGGTAGTATTGAATGGTTGTATCCGGTTCATAGCTCCGGTCAAAGCGTTTACCCTTGAATAATAAAAAAAATATATATAGCAAATTAAAACTATTCTTCTACTTTGTATGATCCTAGTGCTAAAGAGGCCAATTAGTTGGTCATATTTCCTATGAAAGGATTCAGAATAACTTCATCCAATTAATCCCTCTACCTTGTGGTCTTGGTCCTAATGAATGTTACAATGCTTTTGTCCTACTCTACAGATAAACAAAAGCGAGCATATGGTTTAATTGAGATTTCTAATGTTTGATCCAGGCCTTTTGCAATACACAGCAAATACAAACAAAACTATTCTAAAACTTTATGGTAGGAACTTCGCAGCTCTGCAGCTCTTGTTATATTATAACATTCATAACTAACCTTTGCCACACAATGTCAAGTTAACTATAAATTGTATAGAGTTTAAGCTGCTATATCTCATATATCAACATGATGGGAATTTGAAATATTTTAAATTATATGATTTCAAAAAAATTTGAATGAATTATAAAGATTATTTTTATTAAAGAGTGATGGGAATCTAGTCAATACTAACATTAATTATAAGTCTAACCATAACTAGCCCTAAAACAACACTAATTAACTTCAAACCTAACTAATTTTATACAACCCTAAACATAACTATGATTCTAAAACTAACATTAATGAGCCTAATTGAACCATAACTAACTACAATACCTTGCTAGTTGAACCCTAACTTCTTCAAAGCTCTATCCATAGAACCTTAATCTTTACCCCAAGCTAGCCCTAAATCCTAATAGAGATCCTATACCTAATTTTAATTAAAGTCTAACCCTATTTGAACCTTAAGCTTAATTGAACTCATGTTTAGGGTTAGGGTTCAATTAAGGTTAGGGTTGAATTATGGTTATGATTAGGGTCAAAATTCAAAGAGGATTATGGTTGGAGTTTAATTAAGGTTGCTATTCACTTAGGGTTAAGGTTCAATTAGTATTCCAATTTGGAGTTAAGGATCAGGTAGGGTTATAATTCAATAAGGGTTGATGGAGTCGAGGTTAAGGTTAGTCTTAGTGGGAGGATGCAAGATTGCGGGATAGGGTTCGATTAAGGTAAGGTTATTGTCTATTACAGGGTTAGGGTTCAATGAGAGTTTTCTAGGGTTTTTGATACAATTAGGGTTGATTATGGTTCAATTAGTGTTAGAGTTAGGGTTATAATATGAGTTCAATCAGGTTAGGTTCAAGGTTTAATTAGTGTTAGAGTTAGGGTTGCACTAATAAAATTTTCCATAATGATATGGAAAGGCATTCAATTGGATTCATATACAAATGCATAAATAAGAATTGGTAATTAAGAATTCTCTAGAACTAAAGTTATAACAACAAATACAATCCTTAGCTTAATCATTTATTCTTGTTAGGGTTGGGATAAGAATTTAATGGGTCTAACTGAGACTTAGGAAATAAAACCCTGCGGAGGAAATAAAGCATTAAAATCAAAGTTGGGTTTTAATTACGTTGAAGGCGTATCATATTTGGAAATAGCCAACCCAATTTTCACTATCAACGGTTAACAGGTAACTGTAATATAGTTAAACGAATCTCAGGCGTTCATCATTTTTTGTGATTTTTTCACCACTTTTTTTGTGATTTTGCCATCGCTCTCCAAAAAAATTAAAAGTTTTTTCGCTGCTGTGCAGGCCTGCGCAGGTAGTACCTACGCATGTACTGTGCATCCGTTCATAAATTTCCTAAAAATTTCGGTTGTTTTCACCGTCTTTTACTACTTTCCTCACCATTATTGGTTTCCGCTCCTTCAAACTCTTCTCGTACGCATGGACACAAATTTATTAAAAAAGTTGACGTGGAGGGATTTACTATTTTTGACCGTTCAGAAAAGTACTTTTTGCAAGAGAGATATTAGAGATATTTATTTTTACCGCTGGCATTCTTTTCACACTACACGAGAGTGAATTTTTATTTTATTTCACCTCTATTCATTTTGACAGCTCACACGTGGCGATAGATTTATTTTTATTCACGCCGGGCTGGATAGTTTTCTTAGCCAACAAAAATCACGTCTTCATTGATTGGAAATTCGTGTCAACACTTGAAGATCTTCTAAGAAAAGAAAAACTATAAACCCTTAAAAGAAAACCCTTACAAGACTGGAATTAGCTAATTGGTAAGTTAATTAAATCACGTTTACTTATTTCTGTATTTTTCTTAATATTATATACTAATTTAAGATTATTAATATAATATTAAGAATAATATATTATTAATAATATAATAATGATAATATAATCATAATAGTTTAATAATACAATAATTTAAAACTATTATTAATAATATAATATTAAGGATAATTATATTCTATTAAATATAACATTCAAAAACAATATTAATATATACAATAGTAAGAATAATTTAATATTAAGAATAATATGATATTATAATAATTAGAATAATATATATATATAATTTTTTAATAATTTTTTAATAATATATATAGATATCTTTCTGGAGGCCTATTTTTAATCAATTTGTCACATCAAAGTGCATAGGCGCCTCAAGATGGATATCTAAAATTATAAATTATAAAATTATAAAGAGCATCATGTGTTTTCATTGTAGAAAAAATAATAAATAATATAATAATTTTAATATTAATAATATATTACTATTATTATTAATAATATATAAACAAAAATAACAATATAATAGTAAATATATAACAAAAAAATACTAATATAATATTATTATATAATAAATATACAAAAAAATAATATAATTTGTGGCTCTCATGATGAACTTGTGAGGTTAAATATCCCCACTTATACCGATATAGTATAAATATAATATAATTTAAGAGAACTATATATTACACTATACTTTAATATTTACATTATATAATATGATTTAAATATATCCAATAAATTTTAATATAATCTAATCTAATATCTGACTCAATTATTAATAATATAATAATCATAATGTAAGATAATGAAACTTTATATATTAATTATTTAAAAATATAACAATAAATACATTAAAAATAATAATAATAATACTAATAATATTAATAATTGCACAAATGCATTAAAAAAAATCATTTTTTTTTCTTAATTGACCTTCCATGCCTCTTTGGCATACCCATTGCACACCAAGGTGCGATCACTAGTTTTAATCCGGTGACATAAGCCTAAGCCATTAACTCTAGTGGTCATGTCGCCGATGGCTTAGCCAAAGCCTTTCATTAAATACTAACTGTGCAATGTGTAGGTTTTCTAGATTCAAAGATATGGGAGAAGATCTCGATCGTACCCCACCAACTTGTAGACCTAAGGTGTCGCCCTGTTATTTGGCGCGAGGTCAGCAAAAGGCACAAGTGTGTCCTGTATGGAATGTGGGGCCCAATCTCCACTATTGAGCTCATAACCCGTGGTTTTAGATCGACAATGAAGATCAAAAGCTAATGTAAATCTTTGCTGTTCCCTGCTAGCTAGCAAGAGGAAGATGAAGCTTGGTGAAGCATTAATGAATTATTCCTTGCTTGTTTAGTCACGTCGATCTTAATCTATGTGAAGATGTTGTTGTTGGCAATCATGAAGGGTGATCTTTGGATTCTCATGTAGCTCTAGTTAAACGGTGACAGTACATACACCACCAAATTGCCATGTTTGCACATGCATTTTTACTAAGCATTGATGAAGGTTGCCATTACCTCACACAATAAATAGAAAAGGAATTAACTAATAATAGTGTCATTCTTGTAGCAGTTAGAGCACTTTGTGGGTTGAGTCTAATCAAGTTTGAGTGCTTGTATGAGAAGAGAAAATGAGTAAGTCAGTAAGGAGGTTTGTTTGTTTGAACTCACAAAAGCTCGGTCCTGCTATTCAGGAAGGTACTTTGGTTGACAAGCCTAGGCTTGTGCCCACTAGATGCAGTAGAAGGTTACAATTCTAGGACGTTGCTACTCAACTGGTAGATGACAAAGGCAAGCAGTTGGCGGTGTGCTCCATTACTAGTGTTGGTAGGAAAATAAGGTATGGGCATGGCTCCTCTGGATGCCAACAATCGCCCATTGACCTTATGAGCAACACTTCTAATGATGTAACCAAGATCGACTCAGACTACTATCGGTATTTGCCTCTCTTCAATCACGGTCTATTCTTTGATGACGAATAGATAGTTGTGGTGCCATTGGTTGTTAAAACCCCAAGCGGACCGACTCAAACTATATTGGGCAAGGACAAGAAAGAAGCGAGGCTGAGAGTCTACTATATTGGGCAACAACTAGAAGCGGGCGTGTATACCAGGGTCTGAGTGTTGATAAGGGCAAGGTGGCAGGTAAATAAGAAGTTGTTGTGGTGCCTTTGTGGCAATTTCATTTCCTGGTTTTTTTGCGTGGATAGCGACAAGGGGATTTTGATGACAATTTGTGTTCCCCTATTCTTTTACGCTACCCCAGTCCATGCACTATGTATGTTTTGCAGATTCAATGTGTGGGAAGTTTTGAAATGAAATTCAAATGCAATGGAGATTTTGTTTAAATTAAAACCCCAAGTGGACCAACTCGAACCATATTGGGCAAGGACAAGAAAGAAGACGAGGCTAAGAGTCTACCATATTGGGAAACAACTAGAAGCGGGCATGTATACGAGGGTCTGAGTGTTGGTAAGGGCAGGGTGGCGGGTAAATAAGAAGTTGTTGTGGTGCCTTCGTGGCAATTTGGTTGCCTGTTTTTTTGCGTGGATAGCGACAACGGGATTTTGATGACAATTTGTGTTCCCCTATTCTTTTATGCTACCCCAGTCCATGCACTATAAATGTTTTGCAGATTCAACATGTGGGAAGTTTTGAAATGAAATTCAAATGTAATGGAGATTTTGTTCAAATGAGAATTTGTGGTGAAATTACATTTGAGCCTAAAGCTTGTTGCTCCCTTGTCATATAAAAGGGAATTAAAGGCTCATTTGTAGGGAGAGAATTGATGAAAGCTCTAGCTAGGTTTTGAGTTGAATATATGGGTAGAAAGATATTTGTCCTCTGATGAGGTGCCATTGGCTGTTAAAACCCCAAGCAGACGGAATAGAATAGATAGCCTATTTTGAGTTTTGGATGAATATATGCAAATTATCTTAAATTGTATGCAGATATGACTTATAAGCATGAATAAACGTATAATTCTAATATATTTTCTCTCCTTATGTGGATTTGAGTGAATTTTGAATGAAATGTTAATGAAGTTGTCACTCTTCTTTTGAGAATTTGTTCAATCGTGTGTCTATGTTTTTGCTTTGATTCAAGAAAATCAATTAAACGCTTAAATGGAGTCATAAGTTTACAATTATTTACAAAGGATTTGATAAGTAGTAATATATCAGAGAATTGAGCTCCATAATGCAAGGTATTATATGAGGGTTGGGCTTAACCAGCACACTCTAAGGGTACACTCCCTTAGATGTCCAACACCATGTGGGGCCCTCTTAACCCAACCTCTCTCTCGTTTCTGTAGCATTTCTATAATCCCACCATTTCAAATCTATGTTTCTGTAGTACTCCACTGTTGCAGTTTACACTTGCCATTGCCGTTCCCATTCTCCTTCCATAGCTGTTCGCATTTTCCATTTCCAGTTTACACATTTGCTCGATCATTGGATTGGAGGATTTAGTCTTAATCCCACATTCATTTCATTACATGAATTGTGGTGAGTGTTCCTTTTATATTACGAAGTATCGGTTCATTTTCTTTGTTAGGAAATTGAAAAGATTTATCTTTCTTATAACTTTAATAATAACTTTTTTTAAAAGATTATATCTTATTTATAATATTTATTAATGTTAATTATATTTAATTGTTTATTTTAATGAAAAAATGTTTATTATGTTTTATTTAAAATAATATTATTTTATATTAGATGATTGATATTTAAATTAAATGAATTAAATATGATGTTTTTGAGATATGAATGTTGATTATTTAAAGTGTTAAAGAGGTTTTGGACTGATTTTATAAATGCTTTTAAATATCTGAGATTAAGTGTTCTTTTCTTTGGTTACGAATATGTGCAAAATAAAACTAGTCTACAAGCTTCAATCTATAATTCCAATAATCAACTAGTAAAAAATTAATTTTTGAAATTAATTTTTATCTTTTAACATTTACACTTTATTATGGATTGACAATGTTTACAAACATCATTTTTTTTAAAGAAAAGGCGGTAAGCCTATATATTTACATATTAATATAATAAGAGTGAATATACATAGTATTACAAAATCTCCTAAATTGTGAGGCTTGTGTTATCTTCATTTAGATCCCTAGATGGTCAATAAATGTCTCACAGTGTTGCTTTGGTTCATATCCATGTCTGAGAAACCGAACTAGTGTGCAAATATAAATCTATACCATAAGAATCAACTAGCAAATAATTCATGTTTAGAATTTAGTTGTGTTGATCTTCTAATATTTGAACCTCAATATAGATAGAAAGTGTTTAGTAACATTTTTAGGGAATGTGCTAAATTGTGAGGATTTTGTTCTCCTCAATTAGAGCCCTAACCAAACCAATTCCATGACATAGGAATAATGATTAGAAACATGATGATATATGTTATGAGAAAATGTTATTACATTTCTCTCAATGAAAATGTTCTTTTGATAAATCCTCATTGTCCTAATAATCTTTGATCATTTTAAATGCTTAAATGATTTTTTTAAAGTAAAATACAACATACAAATCAAGATAAACATGCATTAGGTAAGCTCATAATGATTAGTGGGAGGGTGCTATCAAGATTTAAATTGAATTTAAATTTTAAATGTGTAGGGTTGATAATTACTACGTCAAGTTTGCACTAGTAGATCTTATGCAAGGTAGGGTAATGTCATGAGATTAATTCACACAAGAATATCCCACTTGTAGACTCGTTATTGAACAAAGGACAATCTATTCAAAGTTTACCAAAAATAGTAATGAAAAGGGCATGAATAAATATTTTTTCTCTAAGATTGATGTGCATGTGAACTTCTATTATGGTGTATGTTAAAGTAAACAAGATATCCATGAGGAAACTATTTAAGTAATTTTAAATACTAAAAGATATAGATTTACTTAAAATATATATAGTTTACAATTATATTCTCCTTCCAATAGTAACTCCACCAAAAGCATACAAAATTTAAAAAATATATAATGAATAACATATATCAAACATTTAAAATAAATATGAGAATTTTTTTGTTTAGTTGTGTATTTGTATCAATATATATATATATATATATATATATATATATATATATATATATTATTACTAAATTCTAGATAGATTCTTATTTTCTTAGGTATTTGGAGAGTCATTATTTAGTTCCTTTTTTTTCCCCCTCAATTTCCTTATATAATATTACACCTCTCAATGCAAAGAGGTCCATATCAATCCTTGCTCAACCTAGATTTCTTGTTTCCAAATGACTTATATTTGTTAAACCTTTCAATCGCACAATTATCAATACATAATATCTCTAAATCATCAAAACGAAGGTCCCATCTAATACTGCGTGTTAAAATATTTAAATTGTTTTTAATATAAAGAAGTTAATATTTGCTAAAAATTTAATTGATAGGATCTTGCTAAAAAATTCTCTACTATCAGACAATAGGATTCAATATTACCAACTCAAGGTCCCTATTCTGGGTTATGCGGGAAAAAAGAGCCTTTGATGGAAGGAGATCGAAGAATTGCTTCAATAAGATTTTATCTCCATCTAATCTCAGTTGCATGAGTCCTTGGATAGAGGGTTGGTGCAATTCAAAGCATAATTGAGAAAATTACCAAATTAAGAAGATTCATGGTTTAAAGTTAGAACAAAATAAATTGGCTAAAAAATGGAGATAAAAGCTTTGATTTCTTCTTTAATTATATAAAGGAGAAAAATTCTAGGGAAGAAATTGGATCAATCTAGGTGAATAATCAACATATAAATGGTCTTTCTTTGGTTATAAATGAATTTTGATCTTTCTATTAAAATATTTTCTTTGTTGAAGATAGCAATGTGGACTATAAAAGATCCCAAGATCATTGTACACAAGTCATCCCTAGGAAAATCAAAGAGGAAGACAATGATTGGCCTACTAGAGATATCTCTAAGGATGAGATTGTAAAGGATATTAGAATATATAAAAAGGATAAATCTCCAAGTATAGATGGGCTTGCTACAATTTTATAAAAAAAAGTTAACTAGATTAGGGTTGGGGTTAAGGTTCAATTTGGATAAGAATTAGTGTTAGGGTTGGGGTTAATGTTCAATTAGGATAACAAATAGTGTTAAGGTTAGGATTAGAGTTCAACTATAGTTCAAAGTTATGGTTATGGTACAATTAGGACTACTGTTCAATAAGTGTTCCCTTAGGGTTATGATTAGAGTTATGAATCTACAATTAGGGTTCAATTAATGTTCACTTAGGGTTTCTTTCTTGGGAGAAGTTTATTGTATGGTACAAGTGTATTTCATAAAATTAATATGTCAAGAATTAGTTGTAGATAATACTACATGTGATTTTTCATATGGTATTAAATTATAGATTAAAATTGATAATAGATTTCCTTCCTTCTTTTGCATTGTAAGCTACCATAATATATGGCCTTAAAATCCTATTCATATTTTGAGCTTTTCTAAACTATACAACACGACATCCAACAAATAAATTTGTTATGCATTTTTTCCAAGCACAAATCCTTAAAATTCTTAATGTGTTACTTAGGTTAATTATTTATTGCATTAAATAAATACACACTAATATATATTACTGGATTTGAGGAAAATATTAGATATTTATATATAGAAAATTTAAATACAAGGATTCAAGTACATACGCTTTTCTTTTATTAATGTTGATGAAGTGCCAAATTTGATGATCTTCCTAGAATATCTTTGCTCTATATGGCGCCAATTTTCTACAAAACTATAACTTTATCACCTCAAATTTGTGACTTTGGACCTATTTGCATCAATAAATATGAGCTTTGACACATGCCTCCTAATTAGCATAATGTGTAAATGCTCAAAATGGTTAGAGATGATTGGTGGTCTTTGGGAAGGTCAATGCGCTTCACCTTTGTATCTCTCCCTATGGATAGAGGTAGAGATGAATATAGAATGAGAAATGAAGGGATGAAAATGAATGTAGAGATATAGAGAGAGATAGTGGAAATAAATATATAGAGACTAGGGAGATGGAGGATATATATATATATATATAGAGAGAGAGAGAGATGGAAAGATAGTCTATATAAAGAGATATAGAGAGAGGGGAGAGAGAGAGAGAGATAAGTAGAGAAAGATATTAATATTTTATTTTTTGAAAAATATGTAATTTTTAAACCATTTTCCTATATATTTAGTATTAAGATTTTACATCTTTTAACAATTCAATATATAATACAAATAAAATATAGTTAATAATTTAATTAACTAGCATACCTATATTAATTAATAATATATGTAAAACACGCCGAGGAAGTTATCTTTATCAAGATCCCTATTGACTTGAAAAAATGCTTACATTTTCATGAATATGAATTTGGAAAGCAATCAATTTGATTTCATTATTGTTTGTGTCATTGTTTATCTCAATTCCCATATATAAGGGTACACATTGAAATTTGAAATCATACCAACTTGTCTATAACAACAATCAACCAAGAACAATAAATTTAAAAGCAAAAATGTTCATCAATCATTAGATTTAGTATTGATAGCATCAAAGAAATATATCATGACAAAATGGCATTAACTAACTTAGATATATCTGTTGAAAAGGACCTTTTGTATAATGTGTGAAAACTTAACATCATCTTGCTTTTCATGCTTCAAAATGTTCAATTCTTTTGTTGTTACACCCATAATTTCTTTTGCCACTTCTTCAAAAGTTGTAATCCAAGTGAATGAAGTATGGTCTTCCACTTTGCATTAAAGTATATATTTATAATCACATTTAGGGAAAGTTTTATCACATCTTCCACAATACCACTGACCATTTTCATTATTGTTTACCTTCTTTTTGCAGTGCCTATCTCCAATTTTCAAGGGGCATGTTGTATAACAAAAAAATTATACCTTAATGAAAGATAAGGTAGCTTTTATCACTATCCAATTAGGTTTACCAGAGTTGGCAAGGTCTTTATCCTGTATTTGTGGATACTAGGGTTAGGAACAAATAGGGTTGGGTTGGGGTTCAATTCATTAGAGTTTTGAGTGGGGTTAGATTTCAATCCCAGGGCTGGGATTTAATTAGGGGTTGGGGTTCAATTAGGGTTAGGGTTAAGGTTATGGTTTGGGCTAAATCAGGGTTAAGGTTGAATTAGGATAGTGTTCACTTGGGATTGTTGTTGAAGCAAGATTGAGCTTAAGATTTACTTATATAGTATTTTGGATAATAGAAATTTTTTGATTGATTTAATATTTTCTAATTCATTATTGAATTTAAATCTTATAATTTATTCTCTAAATTCATTATAGAAACAATGTGAATTTATTCTATTTGTTTTGAGGGTGAAAGTGTTGGCTACATATATAGGGTTTCTATACATAGTATTTGTGGCAGGAGAATGGTATCTCTATTTTGAATTATTCTAAACATTGTTTCTATGTAGTAGTTTTTAAATTCATTTTGTTGTTATACTCTATAATTGAGTAGTTTATATATTGTACTTTCTTTATGTGATATTTAGCAAGATTGGGACACTTGTAGAACCTTCACTTATTTTTAAAAAGACTAAGAAATGTATGAAAATTTGACATAGAAACCATGAAATAAAAGTGAAAATAAGAATTTAACATAGTAAAAATGGCCAATCATGTGCCAAAAATGAAAAGAACCATTTGTTGTTACTCTAATATTTCAACCACATACTAAATTACCAAGTGCATTTTATAAATGTATCATGCAATCACAATATTGGGAATCAATGTGAATGATTCTCATCAATAAATTAGACAAGCTTTGATATTGAAGGACCCAAGCTCTTTGTAGGTTTTCAATGAAGATTTAATTAGCCACTAATAGGAACAATAAGAAAATAGATAAATGTGAAAATAAATCCTAATCTCTAAGAGTGTTGTGCTAAGAATTACATACACATCTCATAAATTTCAATAGAGACATGACACACATTTATAGAAATAAAGGAAAGAAATAACTATTTAGATAGTTATTAATCTACAAAAGATTAGGACCTAGGTACTTCAAGAGATTAATAAAAATAAGTTTTTATTTATAATTTTTAAATTAGATAATTTTGAAATTATCATAGATGTAAAGTAAAGATAAAATATTTTTCAACAAAACAAATAAAAATGACAAACAAATAATGTGATTAATCAAGAATAACATGATATTGTAAAAAATATAATAAATAAAAGAATATGCATAATTGTACATAAGCCATCAAAAGTCTAAATATACCTATCTTTATCAAAAAATAAAAATCTTTAAAATGACTAAAAATTATTAAAACTTATTAAGCTCTATGAACATAATACATCTGCAAGGTCTTGCTGAATTTCTTCTTAGAGGAAAATTATGACCAACTGGATTGAGGAATGTCTTCCAACTGAGCTCCCTGGAAAACATCACCATGTGTGTGATTTAATCCTGAAAATTTGATCAAAGGACAATTGATGAACAGTCACGCAAATTTGATCCCCAAATGGGACACGTGTCACCCGCCCACGATATCACCATCCTACAATTCCCAATCACAGGATGGCGGGCAACCGTTGATCTTGAAGGAATTTTGATCGACGACAGTGCGAATTTCATCCTTCTGAAAATAAAACATTCATTAAAGGGAAAGGGGACATTACTAGGCAGATGGAAAATTTTCTCGGGCCCCACCTTGTATAGTCCATGTGGCAGCTGCCCATGATTTTGCAATCAACCAAAGCACCATCGTGGGATGGCGGGGAACAACTCAGATCAAAGGACAGTTGATGAACATGCACACAAATTTGATCCCTAGATGGGACACGTGTCGCCCGCTCGTGATATTGCCATCCTACAATTCCCGATCACGGGATGGTGGGAAACCATTGATCTTGAAGGCATTTTGATCGACGGCAGTGCGAATTTCATCCTTCTAAAAAATAAAACATTCATTAAAGGGAAAGGGGACATTACTAGGTGGATGGAAAATTTCCTCAGGCCCCACCTTGTACAATCCACGTGGCAGCCACCCGTGATTTTGCAATCAACCAAAGCACCATTGCGGGATGGCAGGGAATGGCTCAGATCAAAGGACAGTTGATGAACAGTCATGCAAATTTGATCCACAGATGGGACACATGTCACCCGCCTGTGATATCGCCATCCTACAATTCCCGATCATGGGATGGCAGGCAACCGTTGATCTTAAGGAATTTTGATCGATGGCAGCGTGAATTTCATCTTTCTAAAAAATAAAACATTCATTAAAGGGAAAAGGGACATTACTAGGCAGATGGAAAACAATAACATAAGTTTTTTTAAAAGCGTTCAACATAGGGCCAACCGGGACTTAGGAAAATAAAAGTCGCGAAGGAAATAAAATATTAAGACCAAAGGGACCAGGCCTAGATGGAACGATGGGCATAAGATGTTTTTAAAACCCTTCAAAAAAGGTAACGGTGAAATAGATCCCGACCAAGGCATTACATAAACACAAGGGTTTAAGATGAAGACAAAGCTAAAACCCCAGCCCTAAAAAATTTTCCAACACCATGAAAGCCCAGTGACATAAGGTAGGGCATGAGTGAAACATTAGGAACAAAATTTGAAGTTCCATCGGTACAAGCATTGGATAATTTTATATTAATAGTTTGTCCTATTACAAATATAAAAGGTGAGCACAATAAATAACATGTATTTTCCCATTAAATGTGAAGGATTTTCAAAAAGTTATAGTGTTCAACTATTGGTCATTGTGTTCAACTATTAGTCCATATGTTTTTTTATAAAATAGAACACTCGAAACA
>VDFB02243401.1:0-20469 GCA_007258455.2 Sequoia sempervirens | reverse complement strand
TAGGGAAACAAGATCCCATCTTATAAACGATATCCCGATTTGTACAAAACGGGATCCCGATTTGTAGAAAATGGGATCCCAATTTTTATAAATCAGGATCTTGTTTCATACTAATCATGAACTTGTTCCCTCTCTATTGGTTTAGGACCCTTTAGCAAATAGGACCCCAATTTTTAAAAAGTGGGATCTCGTATTACATTTAGGCTCAGGATCTCGAAGCTAATTGGGATCCCAATTTTTAAAAATCGGGATCTCATTTAGAAAAATTAGGATCTCGTTTTTGCAATGTTGATTTCATTTTTTTGGCTAAGGCAGAAACTTCCATGTTTCGTGGACTCAACTTTGTGCACTTACCCACATAATGTTGTTGATGTTTAATGAAGGTCTATTGTTTGCTTGTGTTATCTTAGAAGGATAGTTTTTGTTTCGTATGTGTTAGGTTCCATAGGAACAAAAATTCCTTGTTCTTTTTTTCTAGATCCATTTGCACTATAACCCAATTGCTTCATAAGTTCATAATCTCTCCCATAATTTTTTTCCATTTCTTTTAGGTTTGGTGGTTGTTGATAATCTATCTCATTGAAGTTTTTTGTGTAGCTTGTGTCTCCCTTAAGAGTATATGAGATAGATGCTTGTGATATTTCTCCTCAGTTTTGTGTCGAACTGACCATTGGTTGCTTTTGTTTTTCATCCTCTTTTCTTATAATTATATATTCTCCCATAAATGAAGGTGTGAATTCCAAGGAACCCCAATCATCATCTGCTAATTTTGACACTGTCTCCATTTCTTGTGTTTCGTCTATCATAGGTTCTATTTTTGAAGTTGGAATTAATTTTTTTAGAGGATTGGTGGTTCCTTTTTTAATTTGTAAAGAAATTTTTGGCTCGATGTCCATTTCAATTTGGTATAACTTTTTTTTATAGACATACTTCATGATACAATGAAGAGTTGAACGCACCACATGCATCTCATGAATCCATGGTCTTCCTAAAAGAAGATTGTATGAAAGGTTATGAGGCATAACATGAATAGGAGTTTGTAATGTATCCTTTTTTACTATAATAGGCAAAGTAATCACACTGAGTGGTTGTTTTCCTATATTGTCTAATCCTCAAATCGATAAGCAATCAGGTTTCATGTTGGATTTATCCACTCCTAATTTATGTAAAAGGTTTACACTGCACACATTAAGAGCTTAGCCATTATCAACACGGATCATTTTTATTCCTATGGTGTTTTGTCTAGCTATTATCATGAATGTGCATCATATTTCTTTCTCATATCCAAGGGAGGGAGCTCATGTTGGTGAAAGGTACTATCTACATTAATGGTATTCATTCCTTGTATTAGAGCCGCCTCATCATTTGCATTTGTACTAGGAGAAACCACAACTTGTTGTAAGGCTGTTTGAAGCATAGTGTGTTAACTAGGTGAAGTTTGAATAAGATCCCATAAGGAAATATTAGCAAGAGTATTCTTAAATTGTTCAACAAGATCATACTCCTTTCCACTATGTGATGGAAAATGAGGAGCACTAGGAAATATAGGATTAGGAAATGGTAATGAAATAGTATTAGGTTGAGGTTATCTATTATTCCTTGTGTTATATCTATGAGAAAAAATATCATAACTTGATTGTTGTGACACATTTTCTTTAGGTGCTTCAAGGATAAGGATAGGTTTGTTTGTGGGTCAAGATTTGTTTGAAGGTGGATAAAGGATAAGTTAAGGTTGAATGATATTTACTTATCTTTGTTTAGGTTTACTTAGACAAGCCTTAGTGAATGAACCTTGCAAGATGAATTCCTCAATGGATTCATCTAACATATCAAAGTCATCGCTACTAAAAGGCTTGAGGCTTACACTAAATTAGACAAAGGGTTTTGGCATGCTTTAAATAACCATGAACCTATGCTTGTTTAGATTTAATGTTTTTGTTTTTGTGTTTTGGTCCTCTAATGTATGTAAAATGAAATCTATGTCTAACAAAATGAAAGTGCAATAATCTATCATTATCAAGCAATTGTAAACATGAACTATGGAAATGCATGAAACAGTAAATTGAGAAACTGAAACAACAAATTAACTACAACAAACAAAAGCACATAAATTCGTTGTTTAACCCTAAATTTTTTTAACTTGAAACTCCATAAGGACTAAGAATCTAGGAAGGGTTTCTTGGTCTTGGTGATGAAATTTGGAGGTTCCAGGAACAGGAAAAGACAACCCACAACTTAGACAATATTTTGAGACAAAAACCCTGAGAGGGACTAAGATGCCAATAAGGGTGTTTTAGTCCCAATAAAGGTTGTTTTTCAGAAAAAAACATGAAATTCTAAGTTCACAACAGTGTTCCTAGGTTACCTACCTAGGGACCTAATATTGAGAGATAGAAAACTATGTGAATGAATGCAAGAAAAAGTAACTAATGACAAACAATTGGATGCAATGTTGAATGCAATTTTTTCAATTTTAAATGCAATTAAGATGAATAACAATGCACTTTTTTAATTTTTCAATGGGATGAAATGATGCAAAAAATCAAAAATGTAACCTATATGCACTTTCACTAATACAAGATGCTATGCATGAATCAATGAAACCTAGATCTAGGACTTTAATGAACTTAAAATTAGAAAATGAGTGCTAAAAATGTTGAATTCACCAAAATGAACTAGAAAGAAAATATGGTTGGGGAGTTCCCACCTTATTCTCCTTTGGCCACTCAATAATGTCCTAGGAACCGAAATTGGATTTACTATCAACCTCAAAGGTGAGTCAATTCTCAACAAGGAAGACCTAGGAAGGGGTTGTTTAAGCTTTGAGGGGTTCACCACTGTTGACAATGATTTCACTTGCATCAAGCAGCTCATATAGATTTTCCATAGACAAAACTATGAAAAGCCTACCTTTCTTGAAAGATATGAAACAAATATAACCTAGGAAAGAATTTTGCATTCACAGAACAAAGATTGACTTCTGTTTAATTCCAAGTCTTCGTAAACCAGGTCATGATTGCACTAAACATAGCTCTCGGGTAATGATGTGACAATTTTGCTATAAATTTCAAGGGGAATATGGTTATTTATAGTTTTATCAAGGATCACTAACATTTCACATAAAACTTCAATTATATCACCACATAACATCATGAAATTGAAAGATTCATCATAATATTTCATGAATAAAATGAATTCTTTGCTATCACTTAAGTAAATTTAGCATTAAGCATTCAACAATTTCATAGAAAATAATATTTCCAAATGAAACTATTTCCATCCATTTATTTACTTTTTTTTGAACATTTTCAAAAAATATTAGCATCTAGTATAAAACAAAACTTTAAAAAAAAAAAAAAAAATTATCTTGGTTATTCTCCATGGATGCCCCAAAGAATTAATCAAAACAAAGTGATTCGCTTTATATTTCACCAGATTGCTTCATAGCTACGTATAAAATGGTGCAAGCTTTTAAAGAGGGGGTTTTGTTTATGGAAACCAAATAGGTTTTGTATGCACCCTTAAATGGTGTAGCATACAATCTTGTTCAAAGGAAATTTACAAAAACCAGCCATAAAAGATACTTTGTGATAGTTATCCATAAAGCTCTGATATTAATTAATGTCTACATGCATACAAAGTTTTATGTCAGAATGGTTCACAAAATAGGAAAAAAGAACAAAACTTAAAAGAATGTTTATGCTCCTTCGACATCCACAAATTACGAACTTAAAAATAAAAAGAGAGGAGATGGCCTTTTATAGAAACAAGACACAATTAAACTTAAAATTATCTCAGAGAAATTAGAAACAACAAATTAAAACATGTCACATGGCATATGCCAACTGTCATCAAGAAATTTCTACAATGAATCAAAGCTTTGACTTTATCTCCATCAACAGTTTTCTCCATAATTCAGTATGAATGCTTTGTCTTCTTCGAGGCTACCAACTTTCCTCTGACATACCAGAATGAAAAAACACCTACCAGGACCGGGACCAACCTATAAAATTAATAACAAATAGATTTCATTACACTTCCAGTATCCAGTATCTAGTTCTTTCTGTATTTACTTATGGCTTAATTTTTGGATTTCTTCCTTCTTTGATTGATATTCTCATAAAAATCTCAATATTTGATGCATGTGTTCCTTTGAAATCCTTCTTATTTCTCTCTAGGTAAGTTTTAGCCTAATAGATTCCTTAGTCACTTGAAGTAGGACATCATTTTTATGTGCCTTTTATGTTTCATATTTGACTATAACATTTATGCATTATATTATTTCATCGATAATCTCCCTTGTTAACAATTGAACAGGATCTTTGTTTATTCTTTCTATCCATTATTTGAAATATTTAGCTTCTTTCTAGTCCTATCCTAATGTTTAAGGATCAAAGATTTGTCCTCACAATACCTCAATAAATTCTTGATTTCCTCTTATAAATTTTCTGCACTCAATGGTGACCTTTTCAAATCCTTCAATACATTGTACTAACATGTCACCTTCCATTGTTCTTACCAATTTCATGGAAAATAAATCATTAAAATTTTTGTAATCACCTTTATACCCATGAACAATGATTTGGGGTAAATGTGCATATATTAAACTATTGCCAACTTTTGTGCCCAAAGTATTGACCTATTTTAATTCTTGTTTATTGGCTCTCATAGCACATGAGTAAATAACAAACGAGGACATATAGAAACATCTAGTTTTGGGGAATGTAGTAATTTGTTCATGCAATCTTTCAATTATCAATTTCCCCCAAATGCAATTCTATAGGGGTTTCTATCATTTGAGATATTATCACAAACATCCAAGGTTCAAACTTGGCTGCATCTCTTAAACCAACAACTCTGCTCAGCAAAGTTATTATGTCTTGCATTTCTTGTTTAAATTTAGACCTCTAAATTACTTTGATATGTGGTGTGATTGGTTGTTGGCACCATTGAGTGCTTACAATTTCTCCATTGTTTTCTTCAGCCCTATGATATGTCTTGGCCTTTGCTTTCAGGTTGACATTGTACATCCTTGTGTAGGAGAGGAGACTACATGTACACATAATTCCATTCTTAGACAAGTCTACATAAGTTCTTCCTTCCTTTTCAACAATTCTTTTGGCTAGATTATAATGGTTTGTACATTGCATTACTAATTTTGGAGCTTCCATCGCTGGTGGAAACCCTCCTGCAAGAAGTAACCAATTCGATACGACATTTTTAGTACATTGGGTATCATTTTCTTGGAGTAGTCATGAATGGATTTCAATGTCAGAAGACCATCCCATGTGGGTATCTATTACAACTACATTAATGGGCACTGTCTATGAGTTAAAGTATTTAAATTCTTCTTCTACTCTTGCTTCAAAAGTGCTCATTCTTGATATAGTGTGCTCTGCAATTTTTTCAAAATATTTTTCTATGTGTGCGAGTTAGGGTTAAATTTAATCAAACATTACATTTCATAACACTTTCAATTCATTATGTGATCAAATTTAACAAATCAGAGGAAAATTAATATCCCAATTTCAGAATGAGAAAATTCCATTGACGGATTTTAATCCGTAAATTATTGTCAATAAATTAATATTCCAATATAATGCCTAGTTTTGTTAAAAATGGTGAATTCCAAAGTAATAATTTCAAAACTTTGGGTAGTTTAACTTAGTTTCCTAAAAAATTTACTCACTTATGCACCAAAGCAACTTAAGAATTTAATGTCATTAGCAAGTTTGGGTAACACGATGAAGTGGAGGTTGTAAATAATTGCATGCTTGAGAGATGGCGACAAGTAAATAGGTAGTTCACCACCTTCATTAAGTACCTGGTATTTCGCATTAATTCCTAGAATAAAGGTGTGATCATTACAGATTCTGGTTCAACTTACGAACACCTAGATTTTTGAGCTAGCTCACCATTCAAGGAAAAGAATGACACAATGATTATTCATGGTAATTGCATGTCACATGAATTTCATACAGGTATAAGGAGCATAAATTATATGATTAGTGATGATCACCAAGTTATAATTTTTATACTTCCTTGAGAAGATCTGCTGCAACAAGGGATCTCAAAATATACTTTGAGAAAAGAGAAAGAGAAAAGAAGAAAAAAATGGAACAAGAGAAAAACTGAACCAAACTTCTGAAAGACATTTCTTTGAAATATTTCAAAAAAACTCTAATTTGAAATTGTACTTAAAGAAAAAATAAGGCACCGGACTCCAACAGAAGAGAAAATTACCGTGTTTATACAATTCGATTGATAAAATAGCAGATGGAGCTAAAGTTATTCAAAGACACAAAATTTTGGTTTCCAATAATAGAATAAACAACAATAATCATACTGAAACACTAAAATACCGGGCAGTAAAAAGTGCATCACCAAAGAAGCCAATTGAAATTGAGAAACAACTAGCATCCGGTCAAGCATTGACTAAAACCATGCTAAGGAGAACAAAAACAACAAAAAAAAAAAGGGAAAAGAAAGAAAAAAAGAGGGGTCCACATTTTTCCAAGGAGAAAAATGGGGCGTGTTGTGAGACTACACAACAACTAGCAACCAACAAAACTAAACAAAAGAATAGAAATTCAATTCCAGATCTAACATCAATGTTCCAACTTTCTTTAGTATTCCAATTATAAATCATAGAATATTTATTCTATTTCCAAATCTTACTCTAGTTAGCATGGATAATTAAGTATTACTAAGCTCATGTGTGTGCAATTGATTTATTTCCTCTAAAGTAAACTTAGAAATAGATTCAACCAATTGCATTAACCTACATAATATGACCATTCCTTTTTAAGCTTACCAAGGATAAAGCCTTGTTGCTAGTCAGGCATCCATAGCCCCAACAAGGTTATCTTTGTAATTCCCCCCAAACATAGCTCTACTTTTTGCTATGTGTCCATAGCCCTGGTAGAGTTATTTGGATAGCCTAAAGAGTTGATATCACATTTTTTTTAGATATAGCAATGATAGCTCATTTTCATTTTTTTTATAATAATAATAACTCATCTACCAACTTGCAAGCATTGAAACACCGCTATTAGGTTGGGAATTATAGTGGTAGCAAAGGTAGTATTTTGATTTTTCAATTAATGCAAACAACTGCTATCCCAAATTTTAGTTGAATGATTTAAATGTGTTTTTTTTTAGCTCAACATCAACTAAATAATTCATGCTAACCAGAGTACATAAAATTGAACAATTCTTGAACAATTTATAAATGGAAAACTAATTCCGGTCAGAATAAAAATTAAAGTTCTGGAGTTGAAATTCTATTGACTTGTAAACCTTTAAAAGTTGCTAATCATTGTAAAACCTAACGATGCAACACCTAAAAAAAAGAAAATAAAACAAAATTATTTACAAAAACTATTTACAAAAAAAAAAAAGCTATTTACAAAAAACAACACAACTATTTTTACAAAAAAAAAAAACTATTTACTTATGGCTGAAAATAATGCTTTAGAAATTGCCCATTCATAGGCAATGGGATATCTTTGCCAATCAAGGATTTTAACCTATAAGTACTATCACCCAAAATTTCAAAAATTTAATATGGGCCTATCCATGGTTTGTAAAATTTTCCATGTTCATTTTTACATTCATGAGTTTTATCCCAATATAGAACCAAATTGGATATTTTAAAATTATTTAACTTGGCACGTTTATAAAACCATATTTTCACTATAGATTGATGTCTAGCAAAATGATCTATGGCTAATGTTCGTTTCTCATCTAAAGGCATCAATTGTAGTAGTTGAGCTTCAATTTGATCATCTAATCCAATATATTCTTGTGCAAACTGCCAGGTAGAGATTTTTAAATTTATTGGGAGTATAGGATCTACCCCATAAACCAAATGATAAGGTGAATTCCCTAATGCATCTTTCATTCAATTACAATCCACCCATAGGGAAAATTTTAACAAAGAATGTCATTCCCTAGGGTTCTTTTCAATCAAATTTTTAATTATATCCAACAAATTTTTTGTTAAATGATTCGACTAATCCATTTCCCTGTGGATAATAATTAGATGAAGCAAAGGTAGGGCCATTATCACATACCAATGCATTTGGAGTTCCAAACTTGGTGATAATATTCTCTTCTAGAAATTTGATGACTGCATCAGTAGTGCATTGTTTGTTGGGGCATGCTTTTGTTCATCAGGTACAATAATTTGTAGTGGTCAATATGAATCTATGTCTAGCTGAGGATGGAGGATTAATATTTCCAATAATTTCTAATACCCATTGTGAAAAGGGATGCATCTCCATCACTAGTTGTAGAGGTTGAGCATTGAATCTTCCTTTATCTGATGTTGTCTGACATGTATGGAAGTGTTTAATATGCTCATAAGTATCTTTAAAAATCTTAGGCCAGTAGTAGCCTACTCTTAAAATAAGGTGTGCAATAGCCAAAGGTGCTCCATGAGTAGTTCCAAATCTGTCGTGTAGTTCCTACAACACTTTATCAACTTCTGTTCTATTTAAACATCTTAAATAAATTCCTTCATGATTTATTTTAAATAGAGCCCCTCCTTTAATCATATAACTCTGTGATTTCATCTTAAGGGATCTTCTTTAATTCATATGTATATGATCAGGACAAGTATGGATGACCAAATAATGCCAAATTCCTGAATACCAGTCTTATTGGTCCTTTTCATCTAACATGTATTGCTAACTCAAAGTTTGGGGATTTATTTCTATGATGGATTTGACCAAGGCTTGTCTGCATAATAACCTCATAGGTATGATGTCTAATTCATATTCTTGTAATATAGTAACCCATTTAGCTCTCTTTTCTCGGAGCTCACTTTGTGTCAACAACATTTTGATAGTTAAATCTCAGACAATAGCCTTAACTATACTCCTGAGGATATAATGTCTAAACTTCCATACGACTTTGACCAAAGTGAATTATTTTTTTCAACATCAGTATATCTCAACTCTACTTCCTTGAACGGAGTGCTCATAAAAGCAATTGGTTTTTCTTCTTTATTTTCACCTTTTTGTGTTAACACTACATCACAAGTATGACAAAATGCAAAAGAGTAAATATAAAAAAATTTAGTATAATCTGGACTTACCAGTACTGGTGCTTCTATAATTGTAGTATTTAGAGTATCGAAGGTGATCTTAGCTTCATTCTTCCACTCTTTTTTTTCATCGTTCTTTAACATATCGTTGAGTGGCTTCACTATTTCGGCAAATCCTGTAGTAAATTTCTGAACAAATTTGATCTTACTGAAATATGACTTCAATTCTTTTCTACTTCATGGGGGTTGTAATTTGAGTAATGCATTCACTTTGTCTAGGTCGATTGAAATACCATGTTCATAAATGATATGTCCCAATAATTTTCCTTCACTCACCCCAAAAATACATCTTTTAGGATTTAGAGAAACTTTGTAAGTTTCACACTTTTGTAATATCGCTCTAAGATCTCAGACATGATCTCTTCTATCTTTAGAAAATACTATAAGGTCATCCATGTAAATGATCATGCATTTTCCTATCAATTATTGAAAAGAATAATTCATTTCTCTTTGGAATGTAGCCCCAATGTTTATCAATCCAAACGACATCCTTTTGTAAGCAAAAGTTCCCCACTTAGTGGTGAAAGCAATTTTCATCCAATCTTCCTTTGCTACCATTACTTGATTATACCCTGAAAGTCCATCCAAAAATGACATCATTTGTGAACCATTAACCATTTGTAATACTTCTTCGAGTGAAGGTAGTGGATAATTGTCCTTTTCAGATGCTTTGTTGAGATTCCAAAAATCTACACACAACTTGATATCTCCATTCTTTTTCCTAACAGGGACTAAGTTTTCCACCCAAGTAGAATGTCTAATTGGAAAAATTATCTTGGATGAGAATAGTTTTTGAACTTCCTTTTTAATTAAAGGCTCTAAAAGTGCATTTACTAGATGGTGTTTCTGTTGGAAAGGTTTCACATCAAGCTTTAATGGTATAGTATGTGTGATGATAGAAGTGTCATACATCTTCAAATCTTCATAAGTCCATGCTATGAATTTCCAATAATCTTTAAGTGCCTAAGAAATATTTCTTTTCTCTTCTTCAATACAAACCTTCCCTATAAGTACATTCTTAGTATCTTCTTTAGTATTCAAATTATATAATTCAGATAATCCTCCTTCACTTTGAGGTAAATCTTTTTCAGTGATTATCTGATCAATTTTAAACAATAGTTCTAACTCAATTATCCCTTTCAGAATATTATTATCTTTGACTTGAGTCAATTCTTCATCTTTAATTTTGTCGTCAAATTGATCTATTTCTTCAATAATTTGGGCTTCAAAAATACTGGAATTAGCAATCAATTCCAATGTGTCTTTCATCTTCGAACACTTGTAGGTTAGTAACATTATCAAGAACTGAGGGTAAAGTTTGCAAAGGTTCCAAAGTACTAGCGGTAATCGATAGAGCATCGACTCTCTGATTAAATATTCTTGGGATGTGAGTAATATTAAATGCATTGAACTCTTCAATTAAATCCCACAATCTCTGTCGGTAATTGGATAGTATTTTGTAATGGAAGATATATTGGTTTTGAACTTGTTTGACTACCAATTCTAAATTTCTGAACACCTTGAGGATTCTGACCTTTTTCTTGATTGCTAGGATCAAGCCATGTATAAGAGCTTCATATTTTGCTACATTGTTAATACATTGAAATTGTAACTGATATGCAACAAGAAAGGACTTACCTTGTGGGTTGATCAGTTCTACTCCAATTCCAATTCCTTATTTTGATTTCAATCGATCAAATTTAAGAATCTAAGCTTGATCATCTGTAATCAAAATTTTACCATTTTTTGACGTCATTGTATAAATATTGTCATCTTGTATATTTTGATCTTCATCCTTATGTTCTTTTGGCTTGATTTTTGTCACACTGTCACATCCTAGACAAAATGGGCTCTCAATTCTATGGACTATCTCCAAACACATCACACAATTGTTTTTTTGAATGTGCAGGATTGTGCAATCGGCCCCAGTCCTGCAATAACAAACTTTTCAGTGAAATTTTAGTTTTATCATTCTCTTGATCTTTTGCAATAATACTATTTTAAAATTTATTATAAGGATCATTCTCCTCCTCAAAGGAATCACAATATGATTCAATTAAAACATCTATTCCAAAAATGAACCCATTAGATTTCTCAACATCACAAGTGAAAAATTCTTCAATTTTAACTCCTGAATTGTGTAATTTATAAACTCCCAGTTCTACATTGATATATGGGTGTGTGCAAGATCATGATGGGCCAAAAAGTGGCGATATGATGAGTATGTGTGGGGTATGTGGCTGGAAATATTTTTTAACCCAAAATTGATGAAACAAAAAGGGTTTCAAAGGAGATTCTCACCTTCCACCAATATAAATTATACTTTACTTTTGAATTTAATAAATAATTATTATTCATTTTCATTTGAATTACACTAAAGTCCCAATAGTTGATTGAAAAGCATCTATGTTTTCAAATGCTAATACATTTTTTAAATTTGAACATGTGTCACATTCTATGCTTCAGATACTATAGGATTGAAAAGAAGAAATGAATTTCATGAAGTTTTGACCAAGTTAAGGTGGTTAGACATATGAGTTTTTATATTTTTTAAAAGTTGTAGTAAAAATTCATAATTAATTATTTACTTGGAAAAATTATAAAAAAGTATGCATCAAGCATCGTGACATGATTCCTCTACTTATATCTAAAATCTTATAAAAATATTATCATTTTATTGTGGTTAGGTATTGGGACGTATACCTACTTATTTTTTCTAAAATTTAAGTACTACTGTATTGAAATTTCAAATTTTCACCAAATAGATTTTTTTTTTCTAAAATAAACCTAGTAGTTTAGAAATATATCCAATTTTGTACGTATTCTTATTCTTACATATTTTGGAAATAATATATAACTTATTCAAATTTTATGTCAAGTTTCCTAACTCTGATTTTGCTAAATTTTTCGCCACTTAAGGGCTTGTTTTTTTCATGATGATCCTGCACATACCCATATAGAACATTTTTTTTATTATAATTTGTGATCATGTATTTCATACAAGGTTCTCTTTCAATCCTGATTTGATTAGGCACTTCTCTCCACAGAAACCACATGTGTGAGAAATCAGTGGACATGTATACATTTAAAGTTTTAGAACATTCTCTACTCAAAAGCATACCATAGGTATCTAGTATCTCCATGACTTGAATATCAATGAAATATTGGATTCTAGGATTAGAAGCCAATTGCATGTGGATATTAGTCAACTCTCCTATCACATTCACCTTTGTCTTGTCAAGCTGAGTGACCTTCTTTAAAGAATTTGCAAGAGTTATTAAACCTAACGTTTAACCTATAGATAATGGCATCACGTTAGTAGAAGCTCCAGAGTCTACTAAGCAATTGTGAAGGTTCTTACCAAATATTCTCAAAGTGAGAAAAAATGGCAAGGACTCTAGTTTTCCTTTATAAAAAGCTACTTGTACATCAGCTATGGGAACAATGTTCATGTCTTTTGTTTTAGCTTGACCATCCTTTATTTGAACATCCTTAGATTTTCTCTCTCTAGTAAAATCTTCTAGAGTATTTAGGAAAGCTTTCTTGATCATAGACATTTTAAGCAGTTATGACAAAGAAATGTTGATCTTTACTTTCTTGATTTCTTTTGCTAAGTAATTAGTCAAGTTATTCTCATCAGCGAGATCAATCTTTTCACCTTTTGAAACATTTAATGAATTGTACTAAGAAGTCACCTTAGGTAATCCAAGATTGTTGCTTAATTTATCATCAGGTGGAGTATTAAAATTATTTGGTGGGATGGACGTTGTCAGGGGTCCATTGAGTTTACCTCCACAGTTAGCATTATTCCTCATGTTGTAATTATGGCAATCTGATATTATTGAAAAGAATGTATTTCATTCATTTCTTCTATAGGCTCATTTTCATCCTGATAAGGAAAAGTATATGTCTCCAAAGTCATAGTTGAATCATCACCTTCATATCTATGAGCATGATTTGTAACAATTGAAGGTAGTTTGAAATGTTCATAACTCTCTAAAACTAAGGCAGAGTCATATCCTATTGGAACTAATTCATTTCCTTTGGGAGGTTGAGAATCACAATGCTCATTATGATGAGTAGTAGCGAGGAAAATATCTAAAGTGATTTTGAATTGTGAATAGTCCACATCAGAGTGAGCATTTGTATTATGAATTCTACACCAATTTTTCATTACAAAGTTAGCTAAATTCACTTTTGATGTAAACTTTCCATTGGTTGAATCGGGATTATCCAAAGGCATTGACACTTCTCCATTATTAGGGTGTGTATTCCATGGTCTAAATGTCTTGGGAGCGTTATACACTCAATTTTGAGAATTCAAACTATTGTTTTGGGAATAAAAATTCCAATTTCTCAAATGTGTAACTTCTATAGTTAACCTTTTGAGTTGAGCTGCGACTTCCTTCATGTCTTCCTTTTCCTCAGAAATTTTGACATTTTAATTTTCTTGAGTTTGCAAGAAAAAATAATTTCCATTAGGACGTAGCTTTATAATAGATGGAGTAGGGTGTGGGACTAAGGATTGACTATTTCCTAGTTGAAAAAGAGTATTTTGAGGAAATGTACCATTGTGGACCACTGTAGGATAAATGTTGGGAGTCATGGGATGAGCCATGGGAACTCCAATCATATTCGAGGTAGGGTAAATATTTAATCCATTTCTACCATTTTTAGACGATCCATTTCCAAGATGTTTCATTTCTAAATTCACACTTACGGCTTCAGTGTAAGCTTCTGGTAAACTAGTAGGAGGATTAGCTCTTCGCTTTACAAACATAGTAGTCAAAGGATCTACTATTGTATAATAAACTGCAATAGATGAAAAATTATCCACTACATAAGGTGCTTCTAACCTAGAATAAGCCTTTTGAAATCTTCCATTAAAAGCAGTTATGGGTTCTCCCTCGAACCTCTTTATTTGAGCAAATTGATGATATAGAAAGGAAAGGTCTGTAGGTGCTCTAAACCTAGCTAAAAATCGAGTTTCCATGTCTTGCCATGACCTGATGGAATTACGAGGAAAATTAATATACCACTGGTAAGCTTCATCACTCAAAGTGTATGGGAACAATCAACACACAACATCTTCATGTTGGATTCTTTCTCGAAAACATGTATCTTTGAATATACTAATGTGTTCTTCAACATCTTGGTGAAAATAATACTTAGGACACAACTTGTTAGGATTTTTTTGGGAAATCATTATATACAGAAAATTGAATCAGTGATTCCACATTAAAGAATGCCATCACTACAGGGGTTGATGGTGTAACAATGGTCAAAATATTTGGATTTGTACTTGAACTTGTAGACTTTTGAGGTTTGGATGATGTTCAACCACTAAGCTCAACTAAAGTTACCCTAGCATCACTAGACTGAGATCTAGTGGTTCTATGGAAATCTAGTTTAACCTAACAAAGACCAAAAATAAAACCAAAGGCCCTCCTTCTAGTGCTAGTTCCTGTTGACAATGATTTCACTTGCACAAAGCAGCTTGTATAGATTTTCCACATACAAAACCGTGAAAATCCTACCTTTCTAGAAAGATATGAAACAAAGACAACCTAAGAAAGAATTCTACATTCACAAAACAAAGATTGACTTTGATTTAATCCCAAGTCTCTGTAAACCAGGTCATGATTGCAATAAACATAGCTCTTGGGTAATGATGTGACAATTTTGTTGTTAATTTCAAGGGGAATATGGTTATTTCTAGTTTTATCAAGGATCACTAACATTTCACATAAAACTTCAATTGTATCACCACATAACATCATGAAATCAAAAGATTCATTATAATATTTGATGAATAAAATGAATTCTTTGCTATCACTTAAGTAAATTTAGCATTAATCATTCAACAATTTCATGGAAAATAAAATATTTTCAAACGAAACTATTTCCATCCATTTATATTTTTTTTTGAACATTTTCAAAAAATATTAGCATCTAGTCTAAAACAAAACCTTAAAAAAATAAAATAAAATTTCTCCTGGTTATTCTCCATGGATGCCTCAAAGAATTAATCAAAATAGAGAAAACCCCTTTATACTTTACTAGATTGCTTCACAACTACGTATAAAATGATGCAAGCTTTTAAAGAAATGTTTTGTTTATCGACACTGAATAGGTTTTGTATGCACCCTTAAACGATGTAGCATACAGTCTTGTTCAGTAGAACTTACAAAACTAGCTACAAAAGATACTTAGATAGGTATCTATCCATAAAGCTCTGATATGAATTAATGTCAATGTGCATACAAGGTTTTATTCCGGAATGGTTCAGAAGAAAGGAAAAAATAACAAAACTTAAAAGAAAGTTTTACTCCTTCGACATCCACAAATTTTGAACTTCAAAATAAAAAGAGAGAGGAGATGGAATTTTATAGAAACAAAGCACCTCAAAATTTGAACTTAAAAGCATCTCAGAGAAATCATAAATAAAAAATTAAAACATGTCACATGGCATAGGCCAATTGTCATCGAGAACTTTCTAGAATGAATCAAAGCTTTGACTTTGTCCACATCAACACTTTTCTCCATACTTCAACATGAATTATTTCTCTTCTTCGAGGCTATGAACTTTACTCTAACATACCAGAATGAAAAAAAACCTACCGGGACCAGGACCAACCTACAAAATTAACAAGAAATAGATTCCATTACACTTCCGGTATCTGGTATCCAGTACTTCGTGTATTTACTTATGGCTCCATTTTCAGATTTCTTCCTTACTTCTTTGCTTCATATTCTTGGAAAAATCTCAATATTTTATGCATGCATTCCTTTGAAATCCTTCTTATTGCTCTCTAGGTAAGTTTGAGCCTAATATATTCCTCAGTCACTTGAAGTAGGACATCATTTTTCTATGCCTTTTTTGTTTCATATTTGACTATAATATTTCTGCACTGTATTATTTCATCGATAACCTCCCTTGTTAACAATTGAACAAGATCTTTGTTTATTCTTTCTATCCATTCTTTGAAATCTTTAGCTTGTTTCCCATCCTATCCAAATGTTTGTGGATCAAATTTTTGTCATGACAATACCTCAATAAATTCTTGATTTTCTCTTATCAATTTTCTGCACTCAGTGGTGACCTTTTCAAAGCCTTCAATACATTGTACTAACATGTCACCCTCCATTTTCTTACCAATTTCATAGAAAATAAATCATTAACCTTTCTATAATCACCTTTATACCCATGAATAATGATTTGGGGTAAATATGCATATATTAAACTATTGCCAACTTTTGTGCCCAGAGTACTAACATTTTTCAATCCTTGTTTATTGGCTCTCATAGCACATGAGTAAATAACATACGATGAGATATAGAAACACCTAGTTTTGGGGAATGTAGTAATTTTTTCATGCAACCTATCACTTATAAATTTCCCCCAAATGTAATTCTACAGGGCTTTATATCATTTGAGATATTATCAAAAACATAAAGGGTTCAAACTTTCTTGCATCTCTTAAACCAACAAATTTTCTTCTAAAGCAAAGTTATTATGTCTTGCATTTCTTGTTTAAATTCAGACCTTTGAATTACTTTGATATGTGGTACGATTGGTTGTTGGCACCATTGAGTGCTTAGAATTTCTTTGTTGCATTCTTTAGCACTCTGATATGTCGTATCCTTTGCTTTCAGGTTGACATTGTACATCCTTGTGTAGGAGGGGAGACTAAATGTACACATAACTCCATTATGAGACAATTTTGCATAAGTTCTTCCTTCCTTTTCAACAATCCTTTTGGCTGGATTATAATGATTAATACATTGCATTACTAATTTTGGAGCCTCCATACCTAGTGGAAACCATCCTATAGGAAGTAACCCATTTGATACGACATTTTTAGTACATTGGGTGGCACTTTCTTGCAGCAATCATGAATGGAATTCAATGTTAGAAGACCACCCCATGTGGGTATCTATAACCACCACGTTAATAGGGACTACCTATGAATTGCAATAATTGAATTCATCTTCTACTCTTGCTTCAGAAGTGCTCATTTTTGATATAATTTGCTTTGTAGTTTTTCAAAATATTTGTCTATGTGTGCGAGTTAGGGTTAAATTTAACCAAAAATTGCCTTTCATAAAACTTTCAATTCATTCTTTGATCAAATTTAACTTAGAGGAAAATTAATATCCCAATTTCAGAACGAGAAAATACCATTATCAAAGATTTCCATCCTTATAAATTATTGTTAATAAATTAGTTATTCGGAACATACCTAGTTTTGGTTAAAAATGGTGACTCTCTAGAGTACAATTTCAAAACCCTTGGGTAGCCGCAACTTAGTTTCCTGAAAATTTTACCTCTGCTTACGTGCTAAAGCAACTTCATGAGTTCAATGTCTTTAGCAAGTTTTCAATACGACACGAAGTGGAGTGTTGTAAAAGAAATTGCATGCTTGAGATGGTGACAAGTATATAGGTAGTTTGCCACCTTCATTAATTCACTGTTATTTTGCATTAATTCCTAGAATAACGGTGCAATCATTATGGATTATGGTTCAACTTACGAACACCTAGATTTTTGAGCTAGCTCGCCATTCAAGGAAAAGAACGGAACAGTGATTATTCATGGTAATTGCATGTCACACCAATTTTTTATAGGGTATATGACATAAATGATATGAGATAAGTGATGATCACCATAGTTATGATTTCCAATAATGTCCTTGAGAAGATTCGTATAACACCAGGATCTGAAGAAATATACTTCTCGAGAAAAGAGAAAGAGAAAAAGAAAAAGAAAATAGAACAAGAGAAACAAAACCCATAAATTGAAACTTAAAAGATATTCTTGAAAACATTTCAAAACAAGCCTTTGGGTATGTGTAGGATCATGATGGGGCCAAGTGGCAATATGATGGTATGTGGCTAACAATTTATTTTTTCCCAAAATTGATGAAATGAAAAGGGTTTTTAAAGGATATTCTCTACTTTCCACCAATATAAATTATGCTTTACTTTGAATTTAATAAGTAATTATTATTCATTTTCTATTCAAATTACAACTAAAGTCTTAATTGATAGATTGATTGAAAAACATCTATAGCTTCAAACGGTATCACATTTTTTGAATCCAAAACATAAAAGTCATATCTCAGTTTCACATACTATAGGATTAAAAAAAAAAAAATGAATTTCATGAAGTTTTGACCAAGTTAAGGTGGTTTGATATGAGTTTTTATATTTTTTAAAATTTGTAATAAAAATTCATAATTAATTATTTACTGGAAAGTAAATAAAAAAATATGTATCATTGGGATATGAGTCCTTCTACTATATATAAAATATTATAAAAAATATTATCATTTTATTATATAGTATTCTATTATTAATCTACTTTATTTTTTTCTGGAAATTTAAGTACTAATGATTGAAATTTCAAATTTTCACCAAATAGATTTCTTTTTCTAAAACAACCCTAGTAGTTTAGAACCACATCTCAATTTCTACAGATTCTATTCTTACATATTTTGAAATAATATAGATAACTTATTCAAATTTTACGTCAAGTTGCCTAACTTTGATTTTTCTAAATTTTTTGCCACTTAAGGGCCTATTTTTTCCATGATGATCCTGCACATACCCTTTTGTTTCCTAACTTTACTTTAAAGAAAACAATAAGGCGCCAGACTCTGATAAAAGAGAACATTACCGGATTTATACAATTCGATTGATAAAATACCAGATGGAGCTAAAGTTATTCAAAGACACGAACCTTTTGACTTATGCAAGACTACAAAATTTTGGTTTCCGGTAATAGAATAAACAACAATAATCATACTAAAACACTTAAATACTAGGCAGCAAGTGTATCACCAATGAGGCCAAGGAACTGAGAAACAACTAGCATTTGGTCAAGCATCGACTAAAACCATGTTGAGGAGAACAAAAAAAACAAAAAAAAAAGGGAAAAGAAAGAAAAAAAAGAGGGGTCCACATTTTACCAAGGATCAAAATGGGGCATGTTGTGAGACTACACAACAACCACCAAGCAAAAGCTTGGAAAAGATAACTTAACATTCAACTCACAAAACCTAGTAATGCAAGCTAAATGATGGATGTAAATAATGAAATTAAGCAATAGAATGTTATGATGTATGTACTGGGGAAGCCTGGAAATGTGATGAGGATTCTAAAAATGAAAAAATTCTATCAAAATATCCTATGGAGGACTAAGACACCCTTACTATTGTTTTAGTCCCATAGCTGCTTTTCAGGGAAGATGTAGAATCTTCAGATGTTGGAAGAAGATTTGAAAGAATCTCCACAAAATCCCATTTGGAGGACTAAGATTCCCTTGATGTTGGCTTAGTCCTACTATGAATTTCTGAAATCTCTACATTTGGTCTCGAGGTCTAGGGTTTTCACTTCCTTATTCACTAAATCTTAAGATCTTAACCTATAAATAATCTACAAAACAAAGGAAAATTGATGGATTGTTTATGCGGGTTTTCCTTGGTCAAACCCCTTGTTTCGTAATTAAACCTTGATAAAAATGCATAGATTTATAAAATGGAAATGTGTGTGTGCCCTAATCTTTATTGTGTCTAATATTATGCAAACTAGAATATGAAGAAACCCTATTCAAATGTGTTAGAATAGAATTCCTAAAATGCAAATGAAAATGACCTACAAAGGAGATCCCTAATCACCCTAATAAGTCATAAACATAAAATGTACCTTCCTTAGGTAGAAAATAGAACAACAATAGAAGATGGAATCAATCAAGAAACAATCAAGAAACAAGTCCTTAGGCTTGGAAGTATGGCTAGTTGCATCTCCAACCTAGAATCTCTCATGATCCTCCATAGGCATCCATCATTAGTCTTTGGCAATGCTAGATCTTGACTTGAAAATGGATTTGAAAAACCTGCAAAAACACAATAGATGGTTGCTCTAAGACTTCAATTCCTTGCTTCTTGAAAATCTCCTTCACTTCTTTCTTCACTTATCTCAACTTAGGTGAAAATGGGTGTGAATCTTACTTTTATAGGCATTCGTAGATCTAATAACCCGATCATTCGATCCCAAATTCTGACAAAATGTCAAATTAATTCAAATATTTTCATTTCCCACTCTTAATTCCCAAAAATAAAGCACTCAGGACTAAGATTCCCTAGGTGGTGTCTTTGTCCCACTAAGGGGGAATGAGATGCCGCCAAGGGAGTCTTTATCCCACAAGACTTATTTTACAAATTTGAAAGGTGGGTTACCAATATTAAAGGTTGTTTATGGATTTTGGTAAGGTTTACAGTTGAAATATGCCTTGAGATGCACCAAAAGGGGTCTTAGGGGCCCATAATAAGTGATCGAAAGAGAATTTAATGAAAAGG
>VDFB02243397.1:0-21984 GCA_007258455.2 Sequoia sempervirens | reverse complement strand
AAGTTATGATGTTTTTGACATAAACATCTAGTTTGGAAACATAATGAAAGACAAGTGTTTGTGGTAAAATCAATTCATCTAAGCAAAGATAACTTGACAAATGAACCCCACATGACTATTTGGAGACCGATTGATCTCGTTGAACAACATGATCTTCAAGGTGCTATAATTTAGCCAAAATTTGATCACATAAATGGTGAAAAAACAATCTTATTAGTAGTGTGAGAACCTTCACTTTTGAAAACAAGGAAACAAACTCACAATGGAGAAATGCAGCAACCATTTTAGACGAAGAAGAGGAACACACCAATATTGAGGCTGGAAGGCCCCTATTACCACCACCCGTGTGGCAATAAATATCTTCCTTTCTTCCATAAACTTAAATTATTTCCACATGATATCACGAAAAATCAGGATTCCTAAGCCAAAGTCTACAGGTCCTCATTTTAGACTTAGACATCTCACTCCAAAAGCTCTTAAGAAACACCTTCGAGAAATTCACAAAAATATAAACAAGTTGGTAGCAAAATTTTATAGACACCCAACTCCTCTAAATGATTCATAAAATGGTTAAACTCTGTAGGGGAAAATCTCTAGTACTCCATTTTAGACATAGGAATTGTCAAACAAAGTATAATCAAAAGTGGGCATCCATATTTTATCGTAATTGTTACACTTTATTCAGAAACTTTTATGCCTGAGCTAGGAGAGCTCGAACGGGTTTGAACATTCCCCTTCATCCTCTCATTTTCTAGGATTTGAACATTTTAGAGGTCTAGCGTCATTCTCACTACCTTGGTCTTGTCAAAACAAAAGGTTCACTTTAGGTCAACATTTGGTCCAACATTTCACTCACCCCTTCACCAAATTCATCCTTCACCTCATATACCTTTGCAAAATTTCAAATACACCAACACTTTGGGACTTAAACATCAAACCAACTTGCTCCCTTAGCTACTTTGTATGTGAAATGTATCCTTTTCCATGCACTTAGTTGAGATAGTTATCATTTTTTAACTAGTTTATCTTGAAGGTCACAAGTCTACCCTAAAGATTTCTAAGTTCATTATCATCCTTTATTCCAACATCAAAACATCAAACTTAAGTCAAAAGTGTTGTCCCAAAACACTTGCAAAGATCACTTCCCACATCACTCATCTTTTCATCCCACATTATCATCATTTCTCTCAAAAGACTTAGAGTGTCCCTTTTACCTAGGTATGATAAAGACGAGATCACAACACTAGAATCATGGAAAAAGAAAAATTTACATTTACCTCAAGTGACCCAAATCGTTTAGAATTTGATCCTAGATGTCATGTTACACCATCACAACAACCATCATCTCCTTCAGGACCATACGACATCAAAGATGTCACCAACAACCCACTTGAGCTCACTAGGGAATAACTTTTAGAACATCAATATTTTGAAAGTGTAGCTCCTATCTCCCCAACGTTTGTAGCACAAATTTTCACACAGGATTTCACAACCCCATCACAAGGGCTAAGTCAAACTTACATACCTAGTCTTGCAACCAGCCTTGCTAAAGATTTTGGTCATACCTTACCATTCGAAAGTAATAAACTTGTTGGTACTCTTGAAACTAATCCTCCACCTCCCACAACCATTTGAACACCTACCTTTGGTGCTACTCCTGTTCCCAAGGATCCAAAATAGCTACATACTCCACTTGAATTTCACTATTCCACCACCACTTCAACATTTTAGGGACATCCTTCTTCATCCACACCTATGTGTACCACAAGTATGCCTACCATCACGTAGAGTGGTACTGACCAAAAATCTCAAAATAGCACACTAGGGCATGTCAATACTGTATCACAGAATCAACCCTCAACGCAAATAGGGACATCTTTATCCAACCCTTTGGTGGGTTCATCCATCCCATCTACCATTACAATATCATCCCCTATCAATCCACCTCATAGCAATCCCTTGGTTACAAATTCTATCAATCTCGGGAGTACCTTGATCACGAATCCTTTGTTGACATCTTTTGCACAAGGAAATCCTCAAAATATAGGACAAGGGAATCTTTTCAATCAATGGACTCAAGGTCCTAGTGTGTCATTTCCATTGCATAATTTAATGACATCATATTTTCCAACAACTCCCTTTTCTATGCCAAATCAATCAGGGCCTCAAACATACATTCCTCCATCTCAATCCATAATATTGCAAGGAATGTTAAACCAAGGGAACCCTCCACCTTTCACTAGCAATCTACTAAACACTCAAAACATCAATGTCCCTCTTTCTTTGTAGATGTCTCAACAAGCACCTGATCCCACATTGCAAGCACATGCCCTATATCTACATCAAGCAAAACAAACTTATCAATAGGTCAGACAACAACAGCAAGCAGCCTTAGCACAACAACAACAGCAAGCACAACAAGCAACCTTAGCAGCTCAACAAGCAACCTTACCACAACAACAACATCAAGCTCAACAAGCAACCTTAACTCAACAACAACATCAAGCTCAACAAGCAGCCTTAGCACAACAACAACAACAATAGCAGCAAGTGGCCATTGCACAACAAGTTCAACAAGTAGCTTTAGTAGCAAAACAAGCCGCACAACAACAACAAGCACAACAAGCAACTTTATTAGCACAGCAACAACAACAAGCCCAACAACAAGCCCTAGTGGTGCAACAACAACAAGCTCAACAGTAAGCCTTACTAGCTCAACAGTATTCCCAACAATAGCAACAAGGATCATATTCTCCTCATATGAACATCATCAATCCAAACGCATCAGGAACATATTCATCACTCTCACAAAATCTCACACCTTCATACACCCCATATAACTCATCTCTCATCCCATCATATGTTCCTCCACCCAATCCACAAGATGATCTTGCATCACAATTGAGAGAACTCTCACAAGAAATGCAGGACCTTCGCATGGGAAAGACAAAGAAACCTCATACACAGAACTTATGTCCTTACCCATTTGATCAAAACACAGCAATGATACTATTCCCTCCCGGTTTTGAAATCCCCAAATTTTGACAAATACAGAGGGAGAGGAAGTCATGTTGACCATATCAAAGAATTCAATGTCATGTGCATGGAAGTGGCTTACAATGATTCATATATGATGCACCTCTTTCCTTGAAGTTTAAAAGGTACTGCTATGGATTGGTTCTCTCATTTGCCTCCTGGTATCAAAACTTTTCAAGAAATAACTGACAAATTCATCGATCACTTCTCCTTCAATCTTGACATGGATGTTAGTCTAGAAGAGTTGTACACTCTCAAACAAAATCAAGGAGAAACCTTGACAAATTTCTTACAACGATGGAGACAAAGAGTTAGTAAAAGCAAGTGGCCTCTTCCTGGCGAACAAGTGGGAATCATCATAGCCAACCTTGATCCAAATCTATCATTCCACTTGAAAATACAATGCATCACATCCTATGATGAGCTTGTTCCAAGATCCCTTAACATTGAGAAACCTCATGTATGGCTAAGAAAAAAAATGTAACAAACGATGGTGTGGTAAACGTTAAGGTTATACTAAGTGCTCCTAGATCCAATAACAATCAAGTTGCTAACATCCAACCAACTATGAAACAAATGGTACCACCTCAAAATAATCAGATCAATAACACCAACATGCAACCAAGGAAAACTAGTAATAGGAACAACTATCCCAAATCCAAGTATACACAATTATTAGAACCCATCGAGACAATCATGAAGAAACTAGTAGAGTCAAATTTGATAACACTTCCTAACTTTGAAAACTACCAAGAACCCCAAGAAAATCCATCCTGGTACGATGAGCGTGATCTTTGTGACTTTCATAAAATCAAAGGACATAAAATAGAAAACTACATAAAACTCAAGAATATCATCCAAGATCTCATAGAGAACGATACCATATCTGTTAAGGTACCAGTTGGAAACCACGATCTCAAGATATACAAGACCCATATGCCTAATCATAACAAAGCAAACAATAATAGAAAAGTTAAGGATTACACTAATGTTCAGCATACTTATTCCAATGTAGTTTCCTCCTATGATAGCATTATCACTATTGTCACCATCAAAGGAGCTAGTACAGAATGTGGAGTCACCACATAACGTGGCAAAATAACTGTTCAAGGAGCTATCCCAACTCAATCTAAGACACAGCCTACTTTTTTCGCATCTAATCCTAGAAAGTACAATCTTGTAGATCAACTTAAAAAAAACCCCGCACAGATATCAATCTTGGAACTCTTTAGATTATCTCTTGCACACAGGGAAATACTGGAAAAAGCCTTGTCTGAGTCATCTGTTCCCGAGAACATTGATACCGATCAGTTTCAAGCTATGGTAGGGCATATCACTAGTCATCTTCTCACCTTAGGTGAACAATATTTACCATCACAACCATCTCATAACCTTTCTTTACACATTGAAGTTGTCATTCATAAAAAACAAGGTCAAAAGATTCTTGGTAGATGGAGGTGTTGGTTTAAACATTTGCACCCAACAATTGATCAAGCATCTAGGCTATTTAGAAGATGCCATTGAGAAGACAGAGAGTACTACCATCAAAGCATATGATGACCAAGAATGGGTATCACAAGGAATCGTTGCACTTCCAATCCAAGTGGGACCTCTCATTGCAAAAACTACATGCCAAGTACTTGATCTTGATCTTTTGTATAACATTCTACCTGGTTGACCTTGGATCCATGCTTTGAAAGTTGTAGCCTCAAACTATCATCGGTGTGTGAAGTTTCCTTCTGAGGGCAGAGAAATCACTATCCATGGAGATCTTGAGCCTTTCTACTACTGCAAGAACCTTGAAGCCAAGTTTTATAAAATCCCACAAATACCCAAAAATGATGAAGGACCTACACCATCAAGCTCATTTGTTGACCCATCATCTCTAGCCTCTACCTCAACATCACAAGTGCCAATTGTGAAAACCATACCTGATGTCAAAACAGTGATCCAAGATGATAGTTGTGGAAGCTACAAAATATTGAAAGATTCCTTTGTCTTAGGAAAGTTACCTATTTCTCCTCAATCTCATGGGAAACCAACATCTAGCACCAAAGAACCAGAAACAATCAAGATGGCAGCTACCACCTTCACCAAGTGGGGGGACCTAAATCAAGAAGACGTCCATGAGCAAGACATTTCTAAATTCCTCTACCAAGATGAACAACCTGTTCCTATTCTTCCAATGAAAGATGATAACAAAGGTCTACATCTAATGCAAAATTGGGGATATAACAAGAATGAGAGGCTAGGACAAAATGACAACAATTTACTAGAACCAATCGTTCTTGACAAATGACTAAAAAATATTGGCTTAGGTTGTACTACTAGCAAGGTCACACTTATTGGAAAAGGTATTGCTACTAAACGAGTTGAGGCTTCCTCTTGGTCACCTACAATGTGTGATACTACCTTAGATGAATTTCCTCTTGATGTCACTGACCTATTTGAGAACAACACCCTCTTCATGATATCCATAACATCCTTTGTCTCAAATAACCAACCAATTAAAATATGCCTAGTATATCCACAACTCATTAGCATGGACCAACAAGGACCATCGGTTCTAGATTTATTCAAAAAAATGAAGTGATCTCAAAATCCATGGGACTCTGAGACAACTTATCATGGGCAGATCACAAAGTAGGATTTGACATAGAGCTCAATACAGGGGCATACTATGGAGAGATGATTGAATCCTTCAGTCGCAAAATAAATGAAATGCAACTAACATGCAGATCCTTGAGTGAAAACCACCTAGTGGCACTCTCTTGTCCAAAAATAGTAAAAACAAAGGATGCATCCAATGGTGAAAACCTCTCTGAGACGCCCAAGGATGAGGGATTCAATCTTCCCCTTAGTGCAATGCCTCCAGAAAAGTTAGCGGTACTAGCAGAAAAGGCTACTCTAGTCAATGTGGGAACGGAAGAAGAACCTCAAATCACCTTTTATGTTGAATCCTTATTAGACAAAGAATAGAAGAACCTTGTATCATTCCTTCAAGAGAGAAGAGCCTACTTTGCATGGTCCTATACAGATATTCCAGGGCTTGATCCAGAAGTGGTTATACACCACTTAGCAGTTTATCCCGATACCAAACCAGTCAAGTAGAAATTAAGATGCACCCTCAAATAACACTCTTGGTCAAAGTGGAACTACAAAAGCTTCTTGGCGTTGGATTAATCTAACCAATAGATTATCCTGAGTGGGTTTCAAACCTGGTACTAGTCTCAAAACCCATTGGAGGCATCAAAATATGCAGTGATTTCAGAGATCTCAACAACGAATGTTTGAAGGATGGTTTCCCACTTCCCAACATTGATCTCATTGTAGATTTAACAAATAGGCATGAAATGTTGTCGCTCATGGATTGATTTTTTAGGGTACAATCAAATCATAATCACCAACAAATATCAACATAAAACTGCATTTACTTGTCCATGGGGAACCTACTGCTGGAACATGATGCCATTTGGGTTCAAGAATGTAGGAGCTACCTATCAAAGAGCCATGACCCTCATCTTTCATGACATGATCCACAAAATAGTTGAAGATTATGTGGATGATATTTTGGAAAAATAAATGAAGAGAAGTGAGCACATACAATTCCTAGGACCTATCTTTGATAGGCTTGAATAATACAAGGTACGACTAAATCCAAAAAAGTTTGTGTTCGAGGTCACATTAGGAAAACTTCTTGGCTTCATTATTTCACAAAGAGGGATAGAAATTGATCTAGCAAAGGTAAAAGCCAACCTAGACATGGAACTTCCACAGAAATTGAAACAAATTAGAGGATTACAAGGAAGGTTGCATTCCATCAGAAGGTTCATAGCTCAACTATCAGATAAGACTCATCCCTTTTCGCATATTCTCCATAAAGGGATAACCTATAAATGGGATGACAAATGTGATAAAGCTTTCCAACAGATCAAGGATTATCTACTAACACCTCCAGTGCTCATGTCGCCAATACCAAAAAAGCCATTGATTTTGTACATCTCAGCAACACCAGTAGAACTAGGAGCTCTTTTAGCACAACATGATGAAAATGGAAAGGAAAGATCCATATATTACATCAGCAGAACCTTGGTAGGCTATGAGATGAACTATTCACCCATTGAGAAAGCATGCCTAGTGGTAGTTTTTGCTTCAAAAAAGTTTAGGAATTACAAGTTGTCACATAAATCAAGCTCATTGCAAAGATTGGTCCATTAAAATATATGTTAACCAAAGCAACCCTCACGTGATGAATAGTTAAATGGGTAATGATCTTGATAGAATTTGACATAGAGTATGTGGAGTGCAAGGCAATCAAAGGACAAGTGATAGCAGACCAGATAGTAGAAGAACCCATATATGTTGAGAATCCTTTAATATCTAAGTTCCCTAATGAATCAATGTTCCTTATTAATCTCACAGCTCAATGGAATATGTACTTTGATAGATCATTCTCCCAACATGGATTAGGAGTCGACATTCTTTTCATCACTCCCCAAGGTGATTGCATCCCAAAATCACACAGGCTATCATTTCCATGTACCAATAGCATTGTTGAGTATGAAGCCTTGATCACAGGTATTAGGATAGTAGTTCAATGGCAGATACAAGAGATGAATGTCTATGGAGACTCACAACTAGTTATCAACCAATTCAATGACGACTACCAAACTAAAGATGACAAGCTCACCACTTACAAGAAGATGGTGGAGAATCTCAAAGATCTTTTTATAGACATAACTTTTGACCAGATTCCTCACATAAATAATGGATCAGCAGATGCCATGGCAACAATTGGATCACTACTAAACATGTCAAACAACATCCTTCAATGTGAATTCTTGGTAGAACAGCTTCTCGTACCAACTTTCAATATCCCTAAATCTAAATTCACGTGTGTCATTGTTGGTCCTGGATCCCCATGGTACCATGAAATATTTACCTACCTTAATAGAGGAACCCTTCCATCAGACATCACCTCTAACATTAAAAAGACCTTTGTCAAAAAGGAATCCCAATTTGTGATCCTAGGTGATACCCTTTACTGTTGAAGCATCGAAGGGAAATTACTACGATGTCTTAACCAAGAGGAAGCCTTAACTACCTTAACAAAAGTGCACGATGGCATATGTGGGTCCCATTCTAGCAGTATGATCTTAGCTAAGAAACTGTTGAGGACGCGGTACTATTGGCCAACCATAGAAAAAGAAGCTCATCAGTACGTGCAAAAATGTATCCAATGTCAACAACATGGAGATCTGATTCATGCTCCAACTCAAGAATTGCAACCAATGTTCACACCATGGCCTTTTTCGTAGTGGGGACTTGACCTCATAGGAAAAATCACTCTAACCTCATCCAGCGGCCATAAGTTTATCAGAACTGCCACTGAGTACTTTAATAAGTGGGTTGAAGCCATTCCTATGACCTACATAATAGGGAAGTAGATAGCCAAGTTTATCCTGAATTACCAAATTTGTTGTTATGGTGTACCAAAAACCCTCATCTTAGATAATGGAACCCCATTCAAAAATTAGGATGTGAAAGAGCTATGCCAAAGATTTAATATCCAAGACTAATTCTCTACACCATACTATCCCCAAGGCAATGGCCAAGCAGAAGCAACAAACAAAACTATCTTGAAAATCCTAAAGAAAATAATTAATGCAGGTTGTCATGACTAGCATCTACAACTAAATCATGTTCTTTGGACTTATCAAACCAGTATCCGCACACCTACAAGTGCAACCCCTTTCTCCCTGGTCTATTGATTAGAAACCATCTTGTCTATTGAGGTTGATCTCCCATCATTATGAGTATCACTGAAGAATATGATAATGAGGAAGAATACAGTGTCTCGACTGAATGAGCTAGAATTCCTAGATGAACATCATCTTAATGCCCTTAATCACTTGCAAGTATATCAAAACCAACTAAAACAAAGCTAGAACAAGAGAAGAAAATGTTGGTCATTCCAGGTAGGTGATCTTGTCTTAAAGAAAATCAGAAGAACCTTCCAGATCAAGACAACAAAGGGTCCCTTTGTCATCATAGTGAGCTACAGATTAGGACACTTATACATTTGACTACAAAATCCGATGAAACTGTCTGACGAAATATGTAAAATTTGATGTTCGTCAGGTGCTTGTAAAATTTGATGTGTAATTTTCCATTTTTGAAAGTTTATCCCCAATGTTCATCAAAATTTTGACAAACCTGGGGCTCATCGAAATGTCGGCTATCATTTTCGTCGAATTTTCGACAAACATGAAAAATAGAAAGAAAAAAAACAAATTGTGGCCGACATAAAGAAAAGTGAGTTCACGCCTGATTTATTGCAACAGTTTTTTGCTCTACTTGAGATAGTTTGTGGAGAACTAAGGATTATTTTCTTGGGAAAAATCAGAAAAATTCAAGAAGATATCGCCAGGTTGAGGGTAGTCATTGTCTTTTTGCAGAATTTAGTTGTGAAGTCAGATTTGTAGTTCCAGGTTTGAAAATCATATTTTAAAGCAACATCTCATCAGATTTCATTTTTAGAGGTTAAGGGTTTTGAGAATTTCATGTCCAATTTTGTTGTGTGGAATCACCATAAGATCACAACCAAGGAACAGATTCTTGTGACTGTAATTATGTGATCCATAACTCTATTGGTCATGTGGCACAGTTGTGCTATAACAAATACAGGATGCATTCATGTGTGACCCAAGTTTAATGTGGCTATGTTGTGATAGAAATGGAGGCACTCATATAATGTAGTTAATTCGAGGTTGTATAATGTAGGTGTCAATCATCATTGGGTGCGTTCGGGTTGTCTCCAAGTTTAACCACAGTAGGATGTAATTACTTAGCATGATGAAGGTGATTACCTCTTCTTTTGCAATAAAAGAGCCTATAACTCCACCGGGATTTGATGAATGGCTCTAAATTGGTTGTGTTACATATCAGATATGTATATATTAGTGAATTCCGAGAAGCACAACCCGCCTAACATCGGAATACTATTCCTCCAAAGGTAGTCAATATTTTTAAAACCTTACAGTAGATATTTACTTGGCATATATTTGCATAATCTCAAATTCGCCGAGGAGCTTTGAGTATCAATGTATCCTATATAGGGTTTAGAATGATTTCTTTTAATTAAAAAAATAAATAAATGATGTATTTCCCTACAATTAGATAATGTGGAGATCTCCTAAATCTGCCCTAACATACTATCCTCTTTGGCACTGTATTCATTACTCTAGCTACTAGGGTTTTACATGTGACATCTTTAATATCTTCATGACCATGGCTTTTAAATAGATCTTAGTCTTTTCTTTAATCCTTTTCATGGTAACCCTTTAGTTCCATAATCCACCTCTTTTCTAAGAATGTTGTCTTTAAAGCTAGGCTGCACTTAGTATGCCATATAAAGCAAGTCCTTCATACTGCCATTTTGTTCCAAACCATAGCGCCTTGCTTAAAATGTTGCCTCCATAAAGCACAATAGCATGTTTTAAAATCCTTAGTTGCGGTGATTGACCATTAAGGTCCACTCTCATCATGAAAGATACAATGGAATTTTTGTCTTCAAACTCAAGGCATTATGGAAGATAACATTGAATTGTTTGTTGTGTACGATTCAATTTTTCTGCACATTTACTACTTTGCTAACTTCCTTTAAAACTGGGTATTGCACCCTCAACTGCAATCTTAAACAGCTCACTCACTATCACTTGAAGATTCCTTTCATGAGCATCCTTCTATAAAATCAAACTATGCCCTATAGACTACCTACTTACTACAAGGGACTCATTGTATCATGGTATTGTAGTTCTTAAGATCCTTCAACCTTATTGACACTACTTCCCAGTCCACAAGGTATTATTCACTATTCTCCCATCTTTGGTGAGTCTCAAAACACTGCTCAAACATGCAATCCACTACCTCCATTATACAATATTAATGGCTAAGAAGAAACAGTGAACCTATGATTACCACTGTTACTTCATTTGGACAGTCATTCCCTGATTGCATTTTCCTTGTCTAACACTACCAAAAGCATTTGAAAAACCCTTAAGGTCAGCAAGGGGGTAAGGAAACTCACTGTTAAAATATCCACTTTACTATGCAAGGTTTGAACTTTATTATCTTGTCACTGCCTAGCATATTTTTGACTGTCACATCTCAAGTGACTATCATTCTTACCGTGCATTGCATTTACAGAATGTCACTAAGCCCATAATTGGTAGCACGATTGTATTGGCTACAATCTTTTGAATTACAAGATTTTTGTTATTACCTACAATGTCTCAATCTTTGCGGTACATTGCAGCACTCACTTCAATCTGCTATGGATTGTTGTTTATGTTTCTCTCTGAGGCCTAGGGTTTGTACCCTAATCGCCCTCTCTTACCAATGCTTCTAATTCAGTTTTAGGGCTCTCTCAATGTTGGGGGGCCTAGGGATAAGCTCATCATTAGAAGTGACACATTTCATCTTTAACTAAAAGGATAAATCTGTATTGACATTAGCAATGATGATTTTGACTTGTTGCTCCTTAGGAATGGGTCACTTTCTCTTACTAGCTCGCTACCTCCATTGTTGTAGGAAGTTTGTGATCAAGTTCAATATTCTAATTTTAGGAGTCTTAACGGTTGGAAATCATATTAAAATCAGAATTTAATAAGTTTTGGAATTAGCATTTGAAAGTGTTTTTTGGGGTCATTAACTTCAGACTATCTTCTCTTTTGCAGGGGTGGTTGCATGCCAAATTTTTTTGGTGTAAAATATCAAAATTATTAGATTATGTTACCTATCTATGAATAAAAATTATTGGGGTGTGAGTTTGATATTTTTTGAAGATCTAAATAGTCAAGCTTGGTAAAGAAAAATCATGTCAGATAATATTAGTCCAGAACAAAATGAAGAGACACTTGATAGATTGTGGGCTAGATTGAAAAGAAAGGGTGATGGAAAATGTGTCCTTGCAATAATTGCAAAGGGAAAAAGCTTAAAGAGCGAGATGACTTTTAATCCTGCTTGGTAACATTGTGAAGCTGACATGTCACGCGTTGAAGGGGGGCATGATTATCATCCATTGGTAAGTTGTTCATTATATGTGTTTATATTGATTGAATTTGTAAATGTTTATATCATTTTAACATTATATATATATATATAATCACTTGATCATGATCATGGTTTATTTGTTTCAATCATTATTATAAAGGTTGGGCACCCTAGGGCAGATGATATGGATTATCATGGCCCGGAAAATTTGGTTTTGCAAGCGGAAAAACATGGAGCTATGAATATCAAAGATGAAGTTAATGATCCTATGGAAGAAGATGATCATGCGCCAGAAAACATAGTTGAAGATGATGGTACAAATACATTGATCCATGACACATTTAGTGGCAGAGTTGATCATGATGATCAAGATGAGTTTCATGATGCTCATGATTTACCTGTACTTGAGAAGGCATACGAGCCCCTTTATGAAGGCTCCCAAACAACTCTTCTCTCTGCTGTATTGTTGTTGTTGAACTTGAAGGTTATTAATGGTTTATCAAACATAGCAATCTCACAGATTTTAAGGTATGACATATATGTCATCTTTTTTCATCTATTTTAATTGTTGTTAGTTTATCATTAGTAAATAAAAGATGAAATATGTACCATAAATATTCTTTATATGAACAAATTATTTTTTGTTGTAGATTGATTGGTGAATTTTTGTTACCATCATCAAATATTTTACCTCGCTCATATCAAGATTTATGTGCCATTATGAAAGATATCAGAATGGAGTATCAAGCAATAGATGCATGTCCCAATGATCATATTATATATCATAAACAACAAGAATTTGCAACAGAATGCTTGGAATTTCATATCAGTAGATATCAAACAGATCAACTAACAAAAAAGGTGTCTCGCAAGGTTCTTTATTATATTCCCATTATTCCACGTATGCAACGATTATTTAGGTGCGAAAGTTTAGCGCAATTTATGGATTACCATGCACAAAATAGAAGTGGAGATGACATTCTTTGAATGCCTGCGGATGGTTCTGCATTTAGGGACATCGAAGAAAAATGGTCACACTTTAAAGAAGAACCTCATAATCTCAGGCTTTCATTGGGAGTGGACGGTGTCAATCCATTTGGAGAGATGTGATCTATTTACTCAGTGTGGCCTATTTTTGTTATCAACAATAACATTCCTCCATGGATGTCAATAAAGAGGGAGCACATAATGTTGTCAATGATTGTTTCAGGTATTTATTTACATCAATTTTCTTTAACGTAGTAGCATCTCATTTGTCTTATTTGTTGCATAGTGACATATTTTTTTCATTCAATAGTCATGTACATTAATTTATATATATTGCAGTAAAATGGTTATAATAATTATGTAATGTTTATGTTGATTCAACTAGGTAAGTATCAAGTTAAAGATATGAATGTATATATCAAGCTTCTTATCGACAAGTTACTAAAGTTATGGAATGGTGTCACTATGTATGACATCTCCAAACCAATAGGACAAAGACAATTTCAATTCCATGCAATACTTGTATGGACAATTCATGATGCCCTAGGGCTAACACATTTTTGTGGTATGTTATAACGTTCGACTGCACTTTAACAATATTTAATTTGATGAAGTAGATATCATGCATGTTTTTAAAATAATCTGACTAAATTTATATATAATGAAAAAATTGAAAATATTTAATCCAATTATATATCATCTTCTTGGTCTTCAAACAAAAGGGAAAATTTTCATAGCTCCAATTTGTGGATTATTCCCAAGATGAAATCATCGTTGTCCAACAAGTTTAGGAAGCGAGTGTTTGATGGTATGAAGCACTTCCTCATAGAAATCCTTAAATTATGAACTATTGAAAAACATCTTTCAATGGGAAAGGAGACTACTACATCAAAACCACAAGAATGTCACCTCGCCTGCCATGGAAGTTGGAATATAATAAAATTAATCGTTAAGGTTATACATCGGATCAAATTGTTTATCTATCATATATGATATGTTTGGAATTTATATTATATTGTGTTGTGTTTACTCATATTATAATTGATAATGATTGTTGTTGTTAATTTGTTTAACTTATAATAATACTTCCTTGAGAAGGTCATCGAGAAGGCTAAATTTAATGGTTGAAGCCCACGGGGACTAACAAAGTTATCCGAACCAGAATTTAGTAGGTTGCTACTGAGTAGCTAGAATTGTGCACTGACACGATACAATGCATATCGGAAAGAATATAACATAAACGTTATGGAAAATATTGGATGGAAGGCATGACAAAGAAAAAATTGTCAAAATTTGTACTGACATTCAGGAAGTTAATCATGCAATGAAAAATGTCATTCAATTAAATAGTGATGGAGAACAAATTAATATAAGTTCCCTTCCTTGGTTATTAACAGAGCATCAAAGCAATGTTATAAAAGAAGTCATACAAAAAAATTGATTTCCCATAGGATTTGTTGCGAACATAAACAATATAATAACAAAGAAAGGTGAATTTGGGTCAAGGATGAAAACGCATGATTGGCATACCTTCATTAAGTTAATTATTTTGGTATATTATATACACTTGTATAATGCATGTACTTTTCAGTGTATTGTGTTTACTACTTTTGGAAAAATAAATAGAAAAAATCATTTTATGGAAGAATTGTTACCTCTGGTTCTCACCTCTATCTCTCAGACAACTTTGACAATAATGTCAAAGAAAGTTATATGATCTTGGAAAATACGCCAGAATTAGAAGTAGCGAGGATTTGTTCAATTCACATTGTATACATTTATAATTTTTATTTGTTTTACTTGTTTATGTAATATCTTGTATATTTTTATTTAAATCTCCATTAATATATTTGCACCTTGAATCACTTGTAGATGGATGCTCATCTAAAGAAATCCATAAAAGAAGATATAAATTATTGGAAGAGAAAAATTCCTCGTCTAATGTGTGAAATGCAAAAGTGTCTACTTTCAACATTTTTCAATGCACAAGAACACTACCTTATACACCAAGTTGAGGAGATTGAATTGTGTGGACCTGTACACACAAGGTCAATGTGGATGGTTGAGAGGCACTTGAAATTTTTGAAGGCTTTGGTTAGACAAAGAGCACATCCTGAGGGTTCTATGGTGGAGGGATATATGGTATACCAGACCATGGTGTGCATTAGTGAATATCTTCCTAAGTTTGCAGCAAAGATCCATGTAGATCACATTTGGGATCCCAACTCTATTAACAAATTCGAAGGGGAGTACCTGTTGGGGAAAAGTAGATTGAGGAAAATGAGAGGTAATTATAAGATGGTCATGGAGATTAATTGGAATATATTTTACATATGGTTTTTATGTATATTGTACTTATTTAATTTTTAATCTTCAATATACATCAATTATAAATTAAGGTCGTATATTTGGTATTTAACTAATTATACGCCGTTTGTGAATTTCAATTTTTTTGGTACAGTTGGTCGAGAGTGGAATGCACTACATTTGTACGTCGCCAACAATCTTGATTGGATGATGGTATGGATTGAACGATGTCAACAATCTGGTCATGCATTAACATGAGAAGGTGTGGCTTCATTGGTTAAAGAAGCTCATCGTAATGGAGATTCTAATGTTACACAAAGGAAAATTGATTTAGCGTATGGTTTAAGAGATAAACAGGTACGTATAAATATATTAATCACCCATATTATTTAATTATTTTCAAGTATATTGATGTATATGTATCTTGAGATTGTTTTCTTTGCATACATTCAGCCAAGAATAAATATTTTTATCAACTCATGATATTGCAATAATTTTTACATGTTTGACATATTGCAGGTGAAACACCACAAGGCTATGTGGTGCAATGGTCATAAATTTCGAATCAAAATGTTGGATGACATGAAGAAAACTTGTGATTTTGGTATAACTGCAATCTTTCAGGTGACTAATGTTTCATCTAGAAGCGACATACATCCAGAAGTCTCATAAAATTGATACTATGGGATTTTGGATGATATACTTGAGTGTGACTTTAAGTCCTTCAAATTAATTTTGTTCATCGTCTTATGGTACAAGCTACGATTGAATGAAAATTATCCTGAGAGAATTGTTATTGAACATGATAATGGATTTGCCATGGTTAATACAAGGTTGAACGAGCGAGCTGGAAATGAGCCCTATGTTCTTCCAAGCCAATGTGAGCAGGTATTTTACTCAAAGGTTCCAGGTAAACCAGGTTGGTCATTTGTTGTTAGACATGATCTAAGAAGAAGGCAGGTAAAGTATAATGTGGTGGAAGAAGAAGATACCGGAGAACTAGAAGATGATGTAGATGATGATCAGGATCAATGGTTAGTTGATGATGTCCCTAACGAAGATGTCGAAGAGGAGGAACTAGATCATGATGATGTAGGAGTTAATGTTCATGAAGATGATATCGTGTGAATGATGACATTATCGGCTGATATCGATGATGATGATGATGATGAAGCCAATCCTTACAATCTCGAATCAGGATCGGATGATAGAGACAAAGAGTTGGATGAAGAAAAAGATTGATGACATTGAAATGTATGAGTTATGTGATTATATTATCTATTTGATATTAATTTCTTGATACAATTATATTTTACTTATGTGGTTACATAATTAATTTAATGACGTACTTTTAAATGTTTGAAAGGTCAAAAAATTAAAACATTTCAATAGTGATGTTAACAACCTTGAAATTAGTGTGTTTTATGTTTCATGTGATCATAAAAGATTAAAAAGTGAGTTGTAGAGGTGGTTGTTTAGTGGTTGACATGTATGTTGGTTCTTTTATAATATAACCGAGGTTTGTCTTCTAATCCTACATTATGGAATTGCCAATTCCAATCAAAGCGACTCAAAGGACCCTGAACCAAGCCCGGCGGAGACTTTAAAAGCCTCCTACACTTGAATACGCAAGACCACGGAGAATTGATCCCTTAATGTGTTTACAACCTACGCACCATTAGTATAAAAATAACAATAGAGATGATCTCACTTAACTAGCTCAACCACACATTAGATAATATCAACTAGGAGTGGTTGTTCCCTGAACAATATCAACTACAAGCGTGAGATAACTTCAAAAAACACAATCCATTGTATAAGATAGTCAATGATTTGCAATTTACCAGCAAGCTCTGAGCAAAGACAAACAAAATCTTGAACTACGAATAATTACAACTTAGATCGATTACCATATATCCATTAGAGTCAAATTCATAAGCATCTAGAGGTTTATAACATATTTAATACATCACATATAAGATCCCTAACAATATTGCATTACAATTTCATCGGTATGCATTCTAACCCGGGACTACTTATCAAATCTTTATACAACACATATCCGCCTATAATCCCATTCAAGCATTTTGATTAATTCCTTGAATTAAAGCTAAAATAGAATCATACACACCACAACAGTGAGATGGATAAAACAACCCTTAGTTATTTCATTGAAAGTTCAGATATGCATGTACAATGGAGAGACATGAGCTCGAATTTTCATTTCAACTCAAATGCTAGAACTGTTATACAACACTAAATCTCTATGAATTCAAAACCTGTTACATAATGACTCAAAACCTAAATTTCATTTCTCTAAAACCATCAGACTTTACAATTCACTCTGCAACTTCACCTAGACTCGACAAAAATTATCTAACTTGTTAACCCATACTTTTGGCCTTGAAATCCTTCTTATGAAATGAAGGAGCAAACAAACCTTGGGCGGAAAGTACACGCATCCTGGAGTCAATTGGAGCATCACGGTGATATTCCAAAATTGTTACAACGACCACCACCTTGAAAATATTCTTGTTCCAAAATGCGTTATAGCGGCAATCATCACGCGGAGCATATTCTAGTTCATCATGTCGACGGAGGAAGGTTGATGCAATAACAAAAAACCACATGAAACCCATGCCAAGAAAGTCATCCATACAAAACTAGAAACGTTGTAACCATAACATCTGATTTGCCACTTGTCGGTAGCCCACTCTTTTTACTCATCATCATTCAAATACTTAGCCACCCACCTAAGTATTCTTTGTCCCAGTTGGCGGAATCCAAAATTAATCACCTCATTTACCTTTGTCTTTATAAGGCATATACTTTACCACTACGATTAGCATCTCTTTCAAAGATTCCAAAATGGTGAGGTACCAATAATCTTATCCATACAATTTTCAACAAATCATAATCGAGTCATCACAAATTATTTTAATTTGATTATTGATGACTTTACTTGTTGATCGCCATTGTTGGAGTGTTCGTTTCCCCCTACTCATAGGTTATGTCGGATAACGATTAGTGTTACCCCAATCATTGAAGTTCTTTACCAATTCCCTAATCTTCCTACTTAGATCATCCGGTAGGTCGAAAACCTTGCAATGAATTTAACTAATATAAGTAGGCTTCAATGATTGGGGCATGTTATTTACATCAAACCTTGAGGCTTTATTCATAACATCTAGATCATTTTCCCTAGGGATCCAATTTTGAATTATTGGAATCACTATCCCCTAATCCCTATCAATATTCTTTATTGCTTCAAATAGCAAAGAATACAAAGAATGTATAGAGAGCGGTTTATTATCCACCTTTTCATTTAAATGCTCTAAAACAATAGTAACAATTTCTTTTTCTTTTGAAAGAAAACACTCCTCTTTTACCCTTAGTAATGTCTATAATTGATCAATTTTCTGCATGAGCTGCCTCTTTGTTGGATCAACAAAGCACTTTATTTCTTCATCAACTTGTTCTAGAGGAGGGGTAAGAGCAGGATTTTGAATGGGAGACCCTGGTGTAGAAACATTTGGAGAAGCAGGAGGCATTGACCCTGCTGTGGGAGGTGATGTGCTAGTTCTTAGAGCATTGGATGTTTCCTCAGTATGTCTATACTTGAACCTTTCTACTTCAGTTTGCAGCTCAACATTCCTCTGTTGCATTTTACTATATTCTTCAATTAAAATGTTATACTTCTCCATTAGGCTCTTTCTTTCAGCCTCCTCCCTTTCAATAGTCTTTTGGGCCAACTTGGCCACATTCACAGTTAAACTAGTGGCTTCGGTTGTTGTATTCTCTGAAGCCCTCTTTATTATTAATCCTCCTTTGAAATTTGGATTAATATCAGCAATGTCTGGCTTTCTTCCTTGTGGAGCCAATGCCCAAATTGCCAAGGTCTCATATTCTTCACTGAAGGCAGAGTTTTGTAATGTTGCCTTAATTTCTTCAGAATCCTGAAAAGGATTCTTGGACTTTATAATGGCATTGAAAAGCCTTGCATATGCGATGTCCCATTCAAAAAATCAAAACACCAGCCTGATTCACTAGTTGTCTTCCTTCTTCAGGAGTGATGTTTTTGAACTCTTCCATTAGTTCAGCTTTCACTTCTTCATCATTCTCCTGATCTGACCTGTCAGGCCTTAGTTCTCTTCTCTCCTTGCATTTATTTTGATATTCCTCAAATTTCATCTTCCATGCCAATTGCAAGAATACAAGATTCTTTACAAATGCATTGTCATCTAAGAACTCCTTGTAAGCCTCCATTCTTGCATTCTGCACACTCTTACCCTTCATATCCAAATCAAATTGCAAAAAATATAATAAATAAAAGAATATGCATAATTGTACATAAGCCATCAAAAGTCTAAATATACCTATCTTTATAAAAATAAAAATAAATCTTTAAAATGACTAAAACTTATTAAAACTTATTAAGCTCCATGAAAAAACACTACCTTCCATATAAAGAGTATACAACATGATGATACTTATAGAAAAAAATTATGTAGGATACCAAAAAATTGTTAAAAAGATAAGATAAGATAAAATTATAAATGAAATTAATCATATTAATTTCATAGTTAAAAAGATAATTCTATAGATCTTTAAATATACATATATAATAATCTTTAAATCTTTATTTAGGGGTTGGGGCCCTAGCTCAGTTGGCTAAACCTTTCTTGTTGCAGGAGGTTGGTCACGAGGTTTAGTCTCCCCCACCCCCTGTGGTATTGGAGGGCGTGTCGCGCTAGCGCCGCCTGTCACGTTAAAAATTTTACCAGGCGCACTGCAGTTTATATGGGGTCGTGCTACCCAATTCCTGCAGTCTAAAAAAAAAAAATCTTTATTTAAAAAAATATATATTATATTTAATAAACTTATACATTAAATTTTTTAATATTTAAGTTATACTAGAATCTAAGATGTTCAATATTCATTATTATTTTTAAATTATAATATTGATTAAAGATATATAATTATATTTATAAGATTTAAATTCAATAATGAACTTTAGAAAATATTAAATCAATCAAAATTGTTTCTATTATCCAAAATACTATATAAGTAAATTATAAACTATTATAACATAATATTTAAATTTCTATTTCAAATGTTAAATAATCTCTAATGTTAAATTTTTATAATTATAAACTTACCTTTTAATGATGTTAGTAAGTTTTTAATTAAAAATTAGTTTTTCAAGCATATATTAACATACCTAGATATATTCACCAAAAATCTATTATCTATTATTGATTATGTAATTTTGTATGTATAATATATTTTAAAAATAAAATATTTTTTGAAAAATATATATATTTAAAATTAAACAATATATTTTTAAATTAAAAATATATTAGAAATATTTTGGAATGTATTCAACTATCAAAATATGATTTTTTTTTAATATACCATTAAAATCACTAGTTGCCCTTAATTTCTCTACTTTGCTCATATTTTTAATGAATTTCCCCAAAATTTTGTTTCAACAATATTTCATTTTAAAATGTTTTGCTTTGGAAGCAATGAAACATTTAAAATATATCGCGACAAAAAATTTCTTCGGCCCCACCTTTGTACAAATTCACGGGCGTACCAATTCTGATTTCACAATCAACCAAAGCACCATCGCTAGATGCATGGAAACCACCAAATCAAAGAACAATTGATGAACAATATGCAAATTTGATCCCCTGATGGGACACTTGTCGCCTGGCCACAATATCGCTTATCCTACAATTCCCGACCAAGGGATGGTGGGGAACGGCTCAGATCAAAGGACAGTTGATGAACAGTTGCGCAAATTTGATCCCCAGATGGGACACATGTCTCCCACCTGCAATATCGCCATCCTACAATTCTCGATCACAAGATGGCGGGCAACCATTGATCTTGAAGGCATTTTGATCGACGACAGCACAAATTTCATCCTTCTAAAAAATAAAACATTCATTAAAGGGCAAGGGGACATTACTAGGCAGATGGAAAACAACAACATAAGTTTTTTTAAAACCGTTTAACACAGGGCCAACCAGGACTTAGGAAAATAAAACCCGTGGAGGAAATAAAATATTAAGACCAAAGGGACCAGGCCTAGATGGAACGATGGATAAGATGTTTTTAAAACCCTTCAAAAAAGGTAACGGCGAAATAGATCCCAACCAAGGAATTAGGTAAACACAAGGGTTTAAGATGAAGACAAAGCTAAAACCCCAGCCCTAAGAAATTTTCCAACACCATGAAAGACCAGTGACATAAGGCAGGGCATGAGTGAAACATTAGGAACAAAATTTGAAGTTCCATCAGTACAAGCATTGGATAATTTTATATTAATAGTTTTTCCTATCACAAATATAAAAGGTGAGCACAATAAATAACATGGATTTTCCCATTAAATGTGAAGGATTTTCAAAAGTTTAGTGTTCAACTATTGGTCCATTTTTTGTTCAAGATAAGTTGTATTTAAATCATTATGTGCTGTTTTTATAACAATAAATAGATTTTTTTGTTCAACTATTAGTCCATATGTGTTGTTTTTATAAAATAGAACACTCAAAACAAAACTTTGAAGTTCCATCACTACCCATAAACCCTAAA
>VDFB02243394.1:0-23286 GCA_007258455.2 Sequoia sempervirens | reverse complement strand
TTTAACTATTTTGGGTGATGCAAGATTGTCCTTACACCATCGATGCCCTCGCATCACTTTTGATACCAATTGATGCAAGAGGCAAGAGGCAAAACCCCTTCTACCAACCCACCAATTCATAAATCACAAAACAAAATCTCACTTAAGCACAAATCTCCCAACACAACTCCACAACAAACTATTCGCAATTAATTCAATCTGACTATTTCATTTGTCAATTGAATCTCCATTCGATTTAATAATTAAATGGATGCAGAATCAAAATACAGAAGAGTTAAACTTTATTGACATTCCAATTTAAACACTATCAAAAATTTATTCATTTACATTATTTCATTGTTATAAATTCCAGGACAAACTCTACACTGGTCGCTACCTCACTCTTACTTTTCACTATCTCATGTCATTCTTTTCCATCGACCTTTCATACCCTCTTCAATTCGCATTTTACCATCTCATAAATCATTCCCCTCATAATTGTCTGTGCAATATCTGCACTTGTACCGATACTATTTCAATTTATTTCAACGCTGCCTGCCCTTCTTCTCTTCTACGTAGCCCTCACATATTATCTCTGCTCCTTTATTCGCCTTCCTGTGGGTGCAACCTCTTGCAAGCATTTATTTCTTCCCTAAATCCTTACGCAGCCTCTATTCAAATGGTCTTTTTAAACGCCTCCTCTCCAGTCAGCGCAACCCCTCCTCTTTTTGGCCTCACGCAATTTCTATATTGCCCCTTCAGGTAGGTGACCATTCATCTCCCAACCTGGGCTTAAATTCTGCCCTGTTTATATATATCGCCCCTTTAACTTCAAGTTGCCTTTGTTTGAAATAAATGCCTCTCCTTTTTAGTCGTTTCTCCTTCCAGTGTCTACTATTTTATTTTTCAAAATCCCACATTGGCTTTTGAAGCTAAAAAGGCACAAATGAATTTCATTTTCTAGATTTAATGAAAGCCCAAGATTCCTCAACGTGCTGGTCTATGATTCCACATTTGCATATATGTCGACAGTGCAATGGCAACGACAACATCTTATCAAAATTTCTTTTAATTTGCAATAGTAAATTGCTAATAAAGTTGAGAGTTTAGCTTTACGCCACCCAATCAACAAATTCATTTTGTTCATATCTGGCATTTCATGTAGCATTCAGTCAAACAGTTCATGTACCCGGTCTATGCTCCTGCATCATGTTGGGTGTTTGGGTTTTGAGTTTTCAAAGACAATGTTGATCTACATTAATTTAGTTTAGTCACTTCAAACTGCATGAAAGGATATCGGGGGGTTACGCATAGATGTTTCCTCTATTTTTTCCATTGATGGGCCATGACTGTATTCATTTTTGAAATATGTATTTCTAGTTTAATATTAATACAAATGTTCAGGACTTTGGCCTTTTAATATTAAAATAATTATTAAATGTTGTTCCCTTTCAATTTTTCTCATCTTAGTGCATTCTTTGTTATTGACTTCTCAATAAGGAACATTTATGTGAGGCAATCTTCTCTACACTATAGTGATTAATAGGTTCTTATTTTAATTTTATAAAACTTTTTGAAATATTGTGCATGAAGACCATCACAAGGACATTTAGAATCTTTTCATAATAATCATTAGAAAAAATAATCAATAAATGTAATATTCATTTATACACAAAGTTGGTGACATGTGTAATTTGTGGCCTATCACCTTAATGACTATCTCCTACAAGATCATTTCTAAATCTCTCACTCTTAATCTAAAATCACTCCTTCCCCAACTAGCTTGATGTAAGAAAACTAGTTTTAAATAGTTTTGGTACATCCTCAAATATTATTTCTATTTAAGAAGGGATGGAAGGAGCTTGACATTCTCACAAACCTATAATGGTCATGCAAATTAAATTTTCCAAGGCATGTGATTGCATTGGATAAATTTTCATTACTACCATTCTATAGGCACTTGGATTTCAAATCCTATTCTCCCATGCCTCATCTTAAATCACCATTAATGACCAACAATCCAATACTTTTGGAATTTTTAGTCTATTCCCCAATGATGTGTTTTATCTCCTATATTTTATGTGCTTAATTCTAAGAGATTTGGCTACGTTTTGGGATATATGGTCACCCAAAATATCTACTTCATCTACTTAACTAGTCCATGTGAATTTTTTTTATGATTATTTTCTCACAATTCTTAAGGATAATAATATAATAAAACATGCCCTTCTCTACCTTGATATATTCTACCAAGCCTTGCACTTGAGTATTCAATGGTGAAAGACCCAATGTAATAGGTAGGACTTTTCTTCTCAAACCTAGTTGGTTGGAAATTTTTAGTTGGAAATGGATTGATCATGGGTAAATATTTTGATTCTTGGGAATTCCACTTTCCTTTCAAGCCTCGCCTACTATTAAATTATTAGTTTGTATTACTATAATTAGAAAAATCTAAGTTGTTGGATCACTAAGCCTCTCTCTTTAGTGATAAAATTTTAAGTGTTCTTTAAAATTTTAGTTGCTACCTATTATTCTTTTTGGTGGGTCCCTTCTAAGGCCTCATATTTTAAAATTGAGAAGCTTCTTACGAACCTTTTCTAGTCCTTTTTAGACCAATACAAAGGTTGTCATCATGTTGCTTTAGAGTTCTATTATCTCTCTTATGATACTTTTGGTTTATAGATTCTTTCAATATATCAACAAGGAATTACTCTCTATTCTAAATAGATTATTAGATCCTTGGAATGGATTGGTGTTCGTAAAATTATCATTAGAAATTATATTTCATTAAGAGTTTTATTAAATGACCAACTTGGAAAGGACCTAGACTCTATATTCTCTTCACGTTGAGTGAACTTGTCCAAATACAAGACACAATTTTTATTATGAGAATTTGGAAGGACTAGGAGTCTATCAAGCCATAACTTCTTTAGGATAGTAGTTACCACAATGACCTCTCAATTAAGCAATGGTTTATTTGATGGTCTCCAATTCTATCAAGTTAATGTCATCCTCTTGCAAAAGTTTCTTGGGTTCATGCTCTAAAATTATTGAATAGAAGAATCAAAACTCTTCCTAATATCCTTGTAAATACCATCAAGAATTTTGTATCTTGCTGTATATTCGAATCAAAAGTTTGGTTATCCAATTAGGATCAAGAAACCTTCCAAGCTATTATTGATGTCATTTCTCTCCATATGATTCACAATTAGGCTTAGGTCCTTCAAGCAATGGTGGGAAAGACTAGGAATGGTATCATAAAAATGTAGTTTGTAATTATTGACCTTGCAAGGGATACTTATGTCTCACACATCATCTTCCAATTTTGGACCAATTAAACCATAGTTATCACCTCTAGTCCTCTCTAGGCACTTGGCATTGATAGTTCCAAATTATTTGGGCTGCCACTATTAAGCCTTCACATGGTATATTCCTTACCAAGGCCTTTCTCTTGGTTCTCATTTTACTTAGTTGGGATTTCTTAACCCTTACTATCCTTTCTATGGAAAATCATAGCCTTTCAAGCATATCTTTTGGCTCTACATCAAATCTCAAGAACCATGGACATGGATACATGACTTCTTCAAGCCTTTTGATCCTAACTCCTTTGCATGGCATATGGTGGTGTTTGGTGATTTTCATAGACTGATATTTACATGTTTTGGATTGGGTATGCTTTTAGGGTGGAAATTCTCTTTAGTATTTTGAAAGATATAATTTTATCTTTCTTTTTAGGTTATTTGGATAATGTTCATTTTTTTTTGTACACTAAAGCTATAGTTTTCTCTAAAGTGCCTATACAGATGCACACATAAGATTGTAAAGTTGCACTAGAAGCTATCCATATGCAATAAATTTTTGATCACAAGGGTAGTGCTTTTGGCATAATTTCTGGTGTTCTAGTTCTTGGATTGTCCCCATCTCATGGGCATAGACATGTTTTGGTTAATCTTCAAAATGAGATTGAAGATCCCAATCTCTAGGCTCTTAGCTAGAATTTTCTAGGGATCATGCTACCCATGGATGGTCTCAACACATTCAACTACCATACACCTCTTCTATGGGCATGGTGCTTCTAGTTTGCCAAATTTTAGCAAGTTCCATCACTTGGAGCTGGTTATTTGCTTTGTCCATACTCAAAAACATACTAAAGATCAAAAAGAGGAGGTGTTCTTACTGCTGGGAGCCTATTGATGATTGTTTTATCCACACTTATGTATGGACAAACCTAATGACCATGATCTCCCTCTTGTTGATACTATTCTTTCTGCTTCACAATTTAACAATTTAATAATTTTACTTATATTTGTTGTTTATCCAGCTTTTTTTTTTTGTGTTAGTAATGTATCACTATCCTTTTAACTACTAAAAAGTAATATATGACTTATTCATAAAAGAAACTTAATTAATATTACTAATATTAATAAAAAAAAAAAAGAGAGTAGAATGGACACCATAATACACTGACAAAGATAAATAGGAATAAAAATGATCAACTTAAACCTATTGTATCAAGACCGACAACAATCATGGAAAATAATCTTGATAAAATTAGTCAAAGTTATGGGGTTAATTCAAATTAGCGTGAGAAGAATACCGTTGTGAAGGATAACATACAAAAGGACAACACTGGTGATAAAGAACTGGATAAAATTAAAGGAACCATGAAAAAATTTGTTGATCAGAACTACAGAATTACCAGACATAACTCTCTAATCATCAAAGCCATGACTGAAAGATTGGAGAAAACCCAGAAAAGAGCATTGATTGTTGACCTTGATTAAGAGAAAGACTAGGATGAGGAAGCCAGATCCTAAGTAAACCAAATCAAGTATGAAAGCAAAGCCTCGACCAATTCGCATCTATGACCCGGGATTATGGAGGGGTCCAGATATGGTGGACCCAAAGAGGTTGTCAAGCTTCTCGGGTCTATGGATTAGCTATGGTCATCGTATTTTTTGTCCTGCTTGCCTACTGGCCCGATGGTTTTTATGGATTTTGTATGTCTATTCAGCCATTTATCTCTATGGGCAAAATTTTTTTGTCTTTTGACCTCTCGCTTTGGCTCCTTGCTTATAATGTTACTTTGTATTTCAAGTTCAGAAACCTGCTTATCCCTTTATCAAAACTTTAAACTCTATTCAAGTCTACAGTTAAATATTTGATATTTTAAGATATAAGTCTTACGCTTAAATAAAACAGCCAGAAATGAACAAAAGTCAATCGGTGCGTTGAGATTACACTATACAATTTTTTATTTTATTATAGAATATATATTTTACATGAGAACATTTCCAGAGAATCAGAGAAGGGAAGAACTCTAAATGCTTATAAGACTGGAGTGACTAATCACATATATACAATAGTTATAACAGGTGTATATATTAATGCTTATACTTTTTTTTGGGTGCCTATCTTTCTTTATCTGCTTCTGAACAATTTTTTTGTTTTCGCTTTTTCCTCTAATTGCATTGCTGTCTTCTGGAAATTAATATGATAGTAAAACTTCACTTCAGGAGCGTCACTTTAGGTTCAGGTCCATGAGTTTCCTGTACACGGTTTGCATAGTTAGTACTAGGAAAGGAACCAAATTATCCAATGCAAACAATAAGTAGCATGCCAGTAGAACAAACTGATGAGGTTTATATATACATTCTTTGTGGTATTCACAATATCATGAACAGTGAACGTTCTCCATTTTCTCATCAGCTTTAGACAATAGATAAGCATGTACAAATAGATCAATTATACATTGGTATTGTGATAAAAGAAAAAATATACAAAACCCTAGAAAAGATAGCAATTCTGTTAAAACTTACTTTGTGAAGCACGATACCATAGAAAAGATAAGATATAACTAATATCATATTATTGAAAAAAAATGACCCAAACATAGAATTCGATGGATCATTAGAGTCATCCAGGATCAACCTGAGGTGAAGTCAACGTACTAGTTGTCTAATTGCTGGACCATCCGATTTGATTCTACTTTTCAAACCCTTCCCAAAGCGGTGTGAGTTGATTCCACTATTTAAAACCCTTTGCATTAAGAGAACTTTGAGAGAATCTTGGCAATGGAGGTTAAGCTTAAATAACATTCTTTAAATTTTGAGTTTTTTAGATGGTTTATTTGAAATTACACTATTTTTTTCAATAATATTTATCTACTAATGTGATTTTAAATAAACCACCTTAAAAGCAAGACTTCAAATATACTATTTAAATTAGAATCTTAAAAAATGACTAAAAAGAGTGAGTGACAAGTGAATCTTTCACTAGCTAATTAAACAAACAAAAGTATATGTTCAATTTACTAGGAAAGAATGCATTCTTTAGTCAATAGCTATTGAGAAGTGATGCATCCATCTCATCGTCATGTGATTCACTTTGTTTATTCTAATGTGCAACTTTATTTTAAGACTGTGAGATTGCATGTCTGGTGATATACTTAGAGTCCTATTTTTATGTGATCCAAATTGTGCATTCTAAATAGATGGAAAATATAGATCCATTTTACTATCTATATTTAGGAGTTGTTATCTCTATAAAGAGATCTCCTTTATGTTTAGTTTATGACAATGAATGTAATTGAGCAGAAGATAAGACCTCTATATTGAGGCTTGATGTAATCCCTTTGAGAAGCTGAAAAAAAGTTTATTGCATGTTTGTGTATTTTCTGTGCAAGTGGTTTTTATCTCTATTTTACTTTATCTTTGTCATAGAAATATACAATTGGTATCAAAGCAATAAGATCAGGGCAAAGTTGAAGTCTGAAAAAGGTTGATCATGTGTTAGAACAAAGGTAATATGAGATTGTCCGGAGAGTTCATGAGATTTTGAGGAATTGTTTCCACCAACGAAAGAATTACCACTAAGAAGATTGGAGTTTGTTGCAAAGGTAACGATAGTCAAAAGAATTCATGTAATCCAAGTGTTTGAAGGAATAAAGAGTGATTTATATAGTAAAAGAAGCCACATATGTAAGCAGAAAGAGGCATAGATTTGACTCATTGCAAGGGGATACAAAGAAAAAGGAATTAAAGAGGCCAAATTTGTTCAGTTCAAATCACTCAGAGTTTGATGTGGCTAAAGAGATCCAAACCAAACCACCACTAAAGTAACTATTGCTAAGGATTATAAGTGTTTTGTAGAAAAGACATTGAAGATTATTTGAAGGCAATTGCTTGTTATTGAAGAAAAGGCACCATTATTGAGACAAAATTTGAAGATCATAGAGATTGATGGTTTGAACCTACCAAGGGAATGAGGAATAAAGACAAGTGTTTTATCTTAAATCACAACCAGAGGAGATAGAAGGTGTTTGAAGCATAGGGGTGTATATTTTTTCATATTTGCAGTTTTCACAAAGGTGAGTTTAAATTATTTGTTTCAATGGGAAAAACTGGTAAGAAGGCAAAGAAAAGAACTTCAAATTTAATGTGTGAGAAATATAGTTTGATAGAAAAATTTGTGAAGCTCAAAAAGTGTAACTCAGAATTGATAGAAAAGATACTAGATATTGGAAAAGAAAGATGTGATTATTTGTGTGAGAATGAAAATTTGGAAAAAATAATTAGAAAAATGTGAAAAAGGAAAATGAAGAGCTAGAAAGAAGATTATAGCTGCTTGATGAGGTCAAGAAGAAGAGTGAATATTTGGATGAAAACTTAAAGTTTTTGGAGATTTAGAAATTGAGTGTTTGAAAATAAATCCATTTGTGTGTGAAGTCTCATGTGATACAAATGATTTGTATTCTTCATTTGATATCAATGATGTAGCTAAAGATTCTTCAAATAAAGAACATGAAGTTGAAGATGAAGACATGTTTGAACTAACGATTTTACAACTTGTGATGTCAATAACAAAAGTTGATTTGAAAAGTGTGTTGGTTTGAAAATTATAAAGAAAATGGGATATGAAGGAAAAGGTTTGGGAAAACATGGGCAAGGAATGAGAGATCCTATTCAACCAGTTGTGAGGCCAAAGAAAGAAGTTCTAGGATATGGCGAGAGAGATAGAAATGATGTAACAAGTGTTAAAGGTTCATGAAAGTTAGTTCAAGAAATACAGTGTCTGAAATGTTCACATTGCCACAAGGAAGGACATAAAAAAGAGAAATGTTGGGATCTTCATCCTTGTACAATTTGTGGGTTGAAGAATCACTCTGAAAAATCATGTTGGAATAGAGATTAGAATGGACAATCAAGAAAATATTTTATGAAGATTAATTATGGATGGATTGATAAATCCAATTAGCAAAAAGTTACAAATATGTTTAAAAGGTTGTATAAACCTAAATGTTGGCATGCCAAAAGAAAAGGTTGTCAAAAAAAGTTTGAAGGTTTGATTCAAGTGGTTGATGATTGCTTGTTATGATTGGCACATTGAAAGGTGTCATGTGATTTGAGAGACTATGAGTCTTCTTTATGTTGGAGAAAGGAAGAGAAAACCTTGTGATCTCTCAAGAGGGAGAGAAATGAGTAAATAGGTACTTAGCTTCTACATGAAGGGTACTAAGAGATTTTATAAGACTAGAGTAAAGGTAATCTTGCATAGTGGGCTGCTTAGGTTCAGCTTACAAAACTTCAAGATCATATTGTGAGTCTTAGCATCAAAGGGGAGTATGTTGAGAAGTGATGAATGTGTCTCATTGCCATGAAATTCACATTATTTATTCTAATTTATGAAGATTTATTTTAAGACTGTGAGATTTCATGAATAAATGCATGTCCAGTGATAAATTTAGAGTCCTATTTTTAGGCAATCAAAATTGTGCATGCTAAATGCATGGAAAATATAGATCTAGCTTACTATCTATATTTAGGAGTTGTTATCTCTATAAAGAGATCTCCTTGATGTTTAGTCTATGACACAGAGTGTAATTTAAGAGAAGATAAGATCTCTATATTGAGGCATGATGTAATCCCTTTGAATAACAATTTATTGTGTTTGTGTATTTTTGTGCAAGTATTTTTTTAATCTTTGTTTTAGTTTATCTCTATTGTAGAAATCTACAATAGCTTCATTGAGCAAAAGCTGTATTTTTTTGAGGTGGATAGAAGCTAATATCTATGTTAAGTAGGTTCTCACATCCCAGATTTACTTTTCTTCATTCTCAAGAAATAGAGATCAACTTAGAAATCTTAAAATATGACTACTTACTTAAGCTTGTGTGTGTGGTTGATGATCATGGAGAAGCACTCTTGGTCTACTGCCATATAGAAATTTACAAAGAAGTTACAGAATAATTAGAGAGAAAATAGGTACATATTACTTCAAAACAAAGTAGAAAATACTTTGAATCATCTTTAGCATAGTGATTTTACATCATCATAAGTTCAAAACTCTAACTATGTAAATTGATGATATTCACTAGTAAAAAGGAAAAAACTATTGCCAAAACATAAGTTTTGTAACATACATGCTCTCCTTGTCTCCTCAATTTCCAGGAATTCCTCTTTTAGAACCCCCTCCTTGTTTAGAGCCTGAAGATTTGTAGTTAGGGAAAGGCATGTAGCCTACTTCAATGCTCTCCAAATCATCTATTAGAATTTCATAATGCATTTTCACTTCGGCGGGGGATTTCCCATCAACCATGGTAGCCACATTTTCCCATTGATCGAGAGTATCTTTGTCATAGATATTAAGTATTCATGTATGATCATGATGGCCAAAAAGTGGCAGCATGATGGGCATGTGGCCAATACTTTTTTTTTTTTTACCCAAAATTTATGAAACGGGGTAAGGGTTTTGTGTTGATATTTTCAAATTTTCCACCAATATAAATTATGCCATTTTGAATTTATTGAAGTAATTATTATTTATTTCATTTGAATTACAATTAAAGTCCCATTGAGGGTGATTGAAAACATTTATAGTCAAATAGTTACCACTTTGAACCAAATATGTGTCAGCATTATATGCTTCAGCACTATATGACAAAAAAGAAAATTTGAATTTCATGATGTTTTGACCAAGTTAAAATAGATATATGTTTTATATTTTTAAAAGTTGTAAATAAAAAAATTCATAATTAATTATTTACTTGAAATTACAAAAAATATGGGACCACATTGGGACATGAGTCCTCATTTATGTCTAAAATCTTATAAAAAATATCATTATTGTGTTGAAAAGGACACACTTATTTTTCCTGAAATTGGCAATACCCATTGAAATTTCAAACTTTCACCAAATAGATTTTTAAACAAACCTAGTAGTTTAGAAACTACATCTACTTTTTATGATTCTATTCTTACATATTTTAAATATAGACAAATTATTCACCCTTTATGTCAAGTTGTCAACCCATTTAATTTTTTGCCACTGGTGCCTTATTTTGTGATGATCCCGACATACCCAAATTTCCTTCAAACAATTTTTTTGTTTCATTGTCCAGAGTAGAACTTTGATAACCACCTTATTACTCAAAACCTTTGGTAAGCAAATCTGTGGTACAATTTCATGAATAATTTATCAAAAGGATAAGCTCCAACAATCCTGCATACATTAGTTTTTGAAGTACAAATTTTAAATCCCTAAGAACCCCACTTATCAAACTAGTTTATAATACAATGCTACTTAATCTATTCCTTTATAAATTTTAGCCAATTCTAAGTTATCTTATGTAAGAACTAAAAGGAGTAGAAAGTTATAAAATCTAGGGCTAATAACTCAATACCACAATGCATTGAAGACAAACTGAAACCCAAGTCAACAAGATGATTAAAAATGAAGTTTGATCATATGGGGGATTGGATACAGATGGATTTTGGGCTTTGAGGGTGATTTGAAATTTGTAAATAAATTTCCAATACATAGGAAGTAGTCTAGTTTGAGCACTAGGATTGGTTACCTAGAGCATTTTTATAACAAGATTGGAGCTTGGATTTTTCATGGTTAACCAGCTGGAATAATCACTAGAATAGAAAGGAAAAGAGGAATAAGAATCATAAAAATACCAAAGTTTTTTTTATCGTAATCTATCTATAGGATTGCCCCTCCCTGTCATTTTGCAAAGAATGGAATATTGATTTAAATCAAAGCTTTTCAATGCTAAATGCATGTCCAACTATGTTGGCTCCCTCGTAGTAGAGCATTGGACTTAGGGAAGATTATATATATAACCCATCTATGTAGCTTGGATTAAAAGATGTCATCACATGTCTTCTCAATTCATATTTATGGCAAAAGCTTGTTTTAACACCTCTGAAGGACAATGATTTATCAAGTGTATAGCATTAAGTGTCTATCTCGTACGAAAGTTGTATAGTGCAACAGAGCATGTGATTCAGTAGATTTTTTTGTCTTGTCCACACATTGTAGGTATTAAAAAGTTGTGAGAGTGACATGATACATGTATGATAGAATGTTCATTGTAGGATGGTGAAAGAGGAATATATACACTTTCATCGTAGTTCTTGTTTGCGTTAGAAGCTTAGATTTGTTTTATAGGTGCATGCATCTGGTAGAGCATCAACATGGAAAGTCTCGTAGGTGTCCAAATTGAAGTTGAAGATAGTTTTGAGGATTAAGAAGCTGGTTTTTTATCTATTCTATGTTAATATATTTTTTATAGGAAGAGACATATATAAATATTAAAAGTAAACAAGGTGATGTGCCGACACATATATCTTTCTACTAATCTTTCAAAATTGTTAATATTATAACTAGCAGTCGTATGCATATGCATGCGAAAATCAGTCGATAGAGGTCTACTGTGGCAATGAACATTTGTGGTGAGAAGTGTTGAAGCTTTTTATTTGCATGGAAAGGTGACCATGAATGAAATAGATGAGTTACATTGTATGAATCAAGTAATCATGAAGAAAATTTTGTATAAATTTTATTTAATACTATTAGAAAATTTGGAAATTAATTTTTAAATTTGTTTAAAAGTAGGAACTTAAAAATTAAATTAAATAATAAATTTAAAATAATTGTTTCTTCTAGCAAGGATTATTAAATTTTATATTTAATGGCAATAGATGCACATGTATATTGTCACTTTTTTGTGTAGCCTATTGAATCAATTAATCATTTAATTTTGAAGTTAATAGAATTTTTTGTAAGGGTCATCAAACATGTGTGTATTTTTTTAAATTGGACAAAAAAAGTAATGCGAATGTGGCTTTCTGACAAGAAAATGTGGCGTGGAACAGTCAAATATAGTGTTATGCAAGGCGAATGTGTTGTAGCAAATGTGATGCAGAAAGTAAAAAGTCTGATTTGTTTGCAATTTTGGTCCAAAATTTGAAATGTTTGATGTTGACTATTTGTTTTCCATATCTAAAAGTGATGTTTTGCTTTGTTTGAATGTCTGAAAACACTTGGCAAGTACAATATTTTGTCTTTGAAACAAGCACAATCCTTGGCTAGGCCAGGACAATATTTGCTAGATTCCACATGGGTTTTCCCAACCACATATTCTTAGCGTGTGAATCTAGAAGCTTGGCTGCAAAGGCTCCCCCTTACATTGCACTCACTTCTTAGGCCAACCAAGCTTCCAACCCCCATGAAACTCCCATGGCAGATTAATCACCTCTACTAAGAACTGTGAAGATGTGTATTCCTTCAAAATGACTGTTTCTACACTAGTAAATAGAAGGATTTTGGCTGTACTACACAAAGGTGTTTAGTTTGGGACCCCCGTTTGAGTGGCTATACATGGGGCACACGATTAAGCTCCATTTAGGAGGCACTCCAGCTTGAAGGGGTTATGCTTGTAACATGGTTTTAGGGAGTACTACTTGGCCCGTATGACACATCCACACTGGTAATCCTAGGCTTTCCCATAGGATTCACATTTATATACTGGTCGGGGGTAGCTTGGATTTAGCTTCGTTTCCGGTTTGACTCGCCTTGGGGTGAGCAGTTTTTTCCACCAAGGAAGACCCAAATTCTAGAGTCAATAACCATTTCTCTTATACCCAGGATCGCACAAGTGCACAAAGGGAGAGGATACTTTGATTATTGAATCAAGGTAAATACAAAAATGGATGGGTCTAGTTTTCTGATCACCTAGTTTGCACAAGGTGAGAGCATAATCACCTACCACCCCAAACACAGTCAAGAAAAGGACAAGCAATGTTCTTTTTAGTGCACCAATTGAAGTGTTTTCTAATCTAGAAACCAACAAGCACAATGTTTCAAAAGATAGCCTTGGACAATCGAACCTACAAAACCACAAATTAGTAGTTTCCATAAGAAAATTTCTTGGACCCACGAAAGAATCAAAGCCACATGCTGCAACAACTCATTAGCAACTAGAAAATCTCTTACCTATAGATTGCAAAAGGAAAAAGAAGAATGCAAAATAAAATCAAGTCAAATCTGGAAAAACCCAAGAGTAAGAGTTTACTAGACGAATGTGTCACAACAGAGCGATTGCATCATTTTGTATAGTGAATGCGTCACGGTTTTGCATTCTGCAATCTATCAAACAAATGTGGCTTGGTTATGTGTTCTGGAAGTTGACAGACGAATGCAATGATATGCAGGTCGAATGCATTACATCTTGGAAAATGTGTCTCTCTGCAAGGCCTATGCGTCACAGCAAAGAAAATGCATTGTTCTGGGCAGTGAATGCGTCACAAAATATCAAATGCATCGTGACCGTACCTATAGCTACAAAACATAAAAATGTCATACGGAAAAACAAAATTTGCACAATTTTCACGTCGGGTTCACCAATGTAACTAAGGGTATTTTTCTTAGGTTTAGCTGATCTAATGCATTAATAGAAAAACCTAAAGTAATAATAGAATGCAAAGGAAAAACATGAAAACTAATGAAAGATCTCACCAAATGTCTTCAATCTTCATGGCTGACCTCCATTACACCTTCTCAATTTGCTGCAAATATGTTGTTTCCCTCAGATTTATGATGAGCAATCTAATGATGATGACAAGTCCTAAGTAAATGTTGAAGGATTTGAGATGACAATATGCAATACTAAGTTACAATGCAACAAGTAAGCATCTAAACTATGTCTAATTTATGCCAAATGAGATGTAATTATGCCTATGACAAGATGACAATAATGCAAGATGACACGATTGCAAGAGTATGACAAGAGCTTCAAAGTGACATGAGATTTCGTAAAACAAGATTGCATGAGATAACCTAAGATCTAGAATGCATGAGATGACAAAATGAGAGAAAAAAATTCATTTTATAAAAAATGAAATTTTGAGTGAATGGCCAAGATTGAAGATTGACAAGTGCCCTAGAATCAATGGACAAGATTCAATTTGACAACCCACAATTCGGGTTAGGGAAACATTAGGTCAAATTCAAAATGAATGAACAAGATTAATTTTCAAAAAATCAAATCAAGGGGTGACAATGCATGTGACAAGAGATAAGATTGGCACAAAAAAAGAAGTGGCTAGAAAACAAATAATAAATGAAAATTATATGATTTTTGAGGAAAAATACTATTTTGAATTAAAAATTAATTTAATTCAAACGGTGCGACCACATGACAGTAAATAATTAATTCAAATTATTTACTAAAAATAGGAAAATGTCAAATAAGGTAATTAAATAATTAAAGGTAATTATTTAATTAAAGAAGGTGACCAATAATTAAATAAATTAAAGAATCTATTTAATTATAAGAAGACTTAAAAATTAGTGACATATTTAAATAAATAAATATAATTTATCTATTTAAATAATCAGGATGAATTATGGGACAAGGATAATTAAACAAATTAAGAAATTTATTTAATTATAGAGACTTTAGACAATTAGCGATGTATTTAGATAAATAAATAAAATTTATTTATTTAAATAATCGTGAAGAATAAAAATACATGAATCATTTAATTAATAGATGAAGGTGGACCAAGGACGTAATTAAAATGTCTTAATTATGCTAAGAAGAAGAAGGTGGAAAATAGAGCTTGTAGGCCTAAGTCATTTTTAAGTGTCTACAAGAAGAATCTAGATGAGTCGATCTGTGGGGTCAGACCCGTGATCAACCACACAAGCATACCATTGTGTGGACAAAAGGGTGACTGCTCCGCCATGTCCATCCTCATGTTCAATACAAAAAAAATTATTGGTTGGCCAAATAGTTAACAAAAAGCCGAAGCAAGCAAAAAACTAGCAACTTTCACTTCCTAGAGACAAAGTAGTTCAATACCAACATACTTCTGTAGAGTATCCCTAACAAAATACTTCCTAGAGAGGTTGTTGTGACCTCGAACATTCCATGAGAGGAAATTCATGAATGGAACTCCTCCATAACATCGGAGTACGAATCCTCATCTAAAGTAGAGAAGTGATTCTATAGTAGTGGCAGACCCAACCTGGGCTTTTTCCCCCTTCAGTGAAGAGTTTGAAATTTCTTTTCCTAACTCAAGGACTTTGGAAACCGTTTAAAATCCATTAGACCTATTTTTATGGTTCATAACCATTGTCCATTTCTCCTCTGGTTCAACAGTAGAACTATCTGCTTGATGGGGCTTTTCAATATCACATGGTAGTGAAGGAGTACGAGTAACTGCCAGAGGAAAATCCTTAATCTTGTGGTCTGCGGACTGACACCTATAACACAAATTCAGTAGATTAAAATAAGTGAATTTTTGGGTATGTTGGAGAGATCTAATTTGAATGTCAATGGACTCTTTCAAATCCTATGAAAGGTCCACTTCAACATAGACCCATTTTTTGGGTCGAGCTTCAAATAACCTATTTGGTTCAACACAAATAACCCACCCCAAAAGAGGATGCAATATGTTGCATAAAAGGAACACAAGGAAAAGGAAAACCCAAAAATTCAATCTAGACCAAAATTCTTAACTTGGTGTCATTTAAGACAATAAAAGCTTGGGTCCATGACTGGAAGACCAATAAAGATGACTGGACATACCAAGGACCATGATTCAGGATTTCCTAAACATGATTGACCTCCGCAAAGTGAAAAAGAAAAAAGCCTTTGGTTAAATTTTTGACTATATCAAGGCAGACACCATGAGGGACCTAGGCCTTGTGGACCCATTCTTTAAGCACACTTTCAGGGGGAATTCTCCCAACAAAATAACCAATAAGAGTATGTTGCTCAAGCCATTGACATGCAGAATCAAAATCTAGCAAGGGTTAAATCACATCAACTGAGGAGTCAAAAGACTTATCTCATGAAACACTTTTGGAAAAAATTTCTTAGGTCGCTTGTTCGGAGGGGGGGGGCATTGAGTAGAGTTGTTGAACTACCAACACCAACAAGAACTATTGGGTTAGAGTCGGTTGAAGGCATAATAAAACTAAGAAAACTACAGTAAATGTGTATGTACACACAATAAATGAGAAAATATTGTACCTATGACATGGTATGATGCAAGAGGGGCGAAGGATGACTACAGACATAAGAAACCCTAGATGAACTCATTCACTAGTTGACCAGAATCTTGTTAATCATTATTTTATAATGTACTTATATAATAATTCACAATCTTCAATATTAATAATAATTGATGATTAATTTTTATTCTATAATTATTTATTTTCAATAACCCAAGGTGTCCCCACATCTCAGCTCGATGTTCCCTTAATGGTTTTATTGAGCTGACTTTCGGCTTTCACTCCACCTCTAGAATGGGGTGAGCTAAGGTGAGACTAATCCTCGGGGATGCACCAAAACTCTCGTCAAGCCAAATGCATCGGATAAAGACCAGGCCTTGGAATCAAATGCAAGAATCAAGCCAACTCCACTACCCATGTGGGATTTTATTATATAATTATTATTCATATAATATATATCCACCCAAAAAAAAAAAAAAAGATAATAACAATGAGAAATAATTGTGTAAAATAAAAATAAATAAGATGAAAATTTGATAATATAAAAGTAGAAATGTAAGTTTCCTTACATGTGCACATTGGAAACTAAATATATTTTGTTTAATCTTGAAAAATTATAACTTGTAATTGGTTGCAAGGTACATGTATCAATTTCGATTTTTTAAATATACATTATCATGTTTTATGATATAGATGCTTGCATTGGAGAGGCTTTATTTTAGTGAATCATTTTAGTGTTAAACCATGTTGCATATACTATCAATTTGAAAAGTATAATGAAACAAAATTTAACACAATTTTTTTTAAATATACATTATCATGTTTTATGATATAGATGCTTGCATTGGAGAGGCTTTATTTTAGTAAAAGCATTTTAGTGTTAAACCATATTTCATATACTATCAATTTGAAAAGTATAATGAAACAAAATTTAACTTAAAAATGTTTCTGTAAAAACCAGGTCTCTTTAGCACTTGATCCTCAAATAATACTACAATTTCTTGTCCTATATTATATAGATGTTCTTGCCAATGTTTCACACATTCCTATATGATGTATTTATTCTTAAATGGATATATCTATTAGTTTCCTCCAATGTTGTTTTGGGCATACTTAGCTATATCATATGCAATAATATTTGCACTGATAAATGAATATTACACCAACTTTTAAAATACAAGATAACTGTTATAAATTGTTGAATGTTGTTATAGGGGAACCCACCTTGATTTTGAATATTTTAAATTTTTAGTATCAAACCATGTTACATATACTATCAATTTCAATAGAATAATAAAAATAAATTGAACACAAAAATGCTTGTGCCAAAAATAGGTCTCTTCAACACTAGAACCTCAAATGATACTACAATTTTCTCTCCTATATTATGTAAATGTTTGTGCCATTGTTTTGCACATTCTTAGCTTCTGTTGAAGAAATAGAATAATTTTGCTACATCACCCAAAAAAAAAATTACAAACATTGTAAATCAATTACATAGACCAAAACAAATTTGCGAAGGCCTTGTTGAGGTTGCAACCTCACCTAGGTTCAATAGTATTGCCTAGGAATACCTGCCACTATTTTTTCTCCTATATATTTAAAAAATGAAAACTAGAATACATTCATTATAGAAATGCAAACCCAAAGGACAAATGCCCTTTGTGTTTATCTGGCCAAATGTGAAATTTGAAATTGCACCAAAGAACCATAATTCTCTTTTGTTTGTGAACAACAGTCTAGAACATGCCTTACCATAGACATCATTATATCCCTTCTCGAAGCATATTTATTAAAAATGTACAAATCCGTATAATAATCAAAACTTAAATCCTACACAATCTATCACACTTTGCAAAGCAGAGGTACTTGATTTTGGTTGATGAAAGCCACATAATTACAAAATTTTGTATAATCTTTATTATCAATATAAATATATATAGGCTTATATCCTTTTACTGAAAAAAAAATACTAGAATTAATTAATAAATACATTATGTCTATTTCATTATATAACATAATAGTGTATTATTAATTTTATCGATAATATCATAAATAATAATATTGATTAACTTTATTATATATAATAATGCTTACTATATAATAGATATATTATAATATTATTCTCAAAAATCTAATATTGTTCTTATCACCTATTCTTCACCGATCGCGCAATGTAGAAAATCTATCAAACCTATTATTCTCAAAATCTTGTGCCATTTAGACACATAACAAAAAGCACTGACTTGCTTTCAAAGGAACCTTAAAAGGATCGCATTAAAAGGTAATTTATAAATTTTGGAATGTAATCGCTTATGTTTCTTGGCTACTAAATTTCCACTCTCCCACATAATGAATTTCATGAAGAGCATAAAGGTCCTCAAACCCACGAAAGATGGTCAAGTATCCAACCAAGGACAATTCCATAATATAAAAAATAAAACTAGAATGCATAGCTAAATTTCTTTCTAAAGTTGACACGTGTCTACATATCACACACATAATCCAAACTTCTTCCCAAACAAGAAAGCTCTTGATATGTGACCACATCGACAAGGACAAAGTTGTCATGGCCTTGAAAACCTTGCATCTTTTTTAATCCAAACTAAACAAATAACACTTAAGATTCAAATTCTAACATCCAATTGGTCGAAGAAACACCTACAAACTATCTTTTTAACCACTTTACATATTAATGCCCCATAATCATTATACGTCTTTAAATAGTACTGCAAAATGTACTAAAATGTACTAAACAACCCTCATCCAGTACAAAAAACATTAAAGACTTGAATAAATTATTACTAAAAAACCACTTGATACTACATATTACACCTAAAAGAGCTTTTTTTTATTATTCAAAAGTAGTTGCCTCTCTCAACTACATGAAGGTTGCAAAAATGACTCAAACCTTCACATCTAGACTCAAACCTTCATAGCTAATCAGATCCTCGATAAATACCACTTAAAATATGTTTTGTTAAAAAAATTGCATCTTTACCCCTCAAAACATAACCAAACCCTCAAATTCCACTCTCACAAAATAATTTTCCCCATTCCCTAAAAAGTACACAATTATGTATACAATTATTGGCCCCATTAAACAATTTGAAATGCAATAAAGTAAGTACATTTTTTTTTCCTTATAGTCCAGATGGGATGGTGATGGTGGTTTTATAGCTTCAAGATATGGTCTCACTATATTCAACCAAAAAAAAAAGGTGGACTAGGACTTATCAATCCTCAAACCCAAGGGATCTGCCTTGCTACAAAATGGATTATTAGAGCTACTAGTGGAGATGAACCATGAATCATTTTAGTTTTTCAATGAATTATAGATTCTTCTATAAAGAAGAAGTGGCAAGGGGTTTGTTGGCTTGATAAACTGCTTTTTTCCTCTTCTTTTAGAATCAAAGCTTCTTTTCCCCTTTGATATATTTGGAAAGCATGATAAAAAGTTAGCAAATTTTTACATTAGAATGGTTCGTCCTTGCAAATTGGGTTTAGCTTTGTTTCAATGTCCATTTGGTGGAATAAAATAATCGTGTATCATGATCAACCATTAGCATTATGTTTACCAAGACAAGCTCACTATTTGTGTAAAAAGGGAGTTAGACAATTTAAAGATCTTTGGGATTTTGATCTTTTTGACTTGGCTCCTTAGAACAGAATCAAAGAGCAGTATGGGTTGAGTTCTAGTTATGAACAATTCATCCTTTTTATTAAATCTCTTGTGCCGGTGGATCTGACTATGAAGTTATGCACTTCAAGGGATTGTTACTTTTTTAGAGTTTGGAAATGATTATCTTATCGTCATTTCAATAATTTTTCATTAAAATGGATATATTTGAAGTTGCTTCCTAGTTGCAATATTGCCACTCATTTGAACCAAAAGTGGAAATACAGATTTAGCATTAAATTTTGGTTTAAATTAAGTGCTGAAATATGGCATTGCAAAGTTGATCTTGACTCATAGGTGTTGGTTTGAAAGATATTGCACTACAAGCTACCTATGCGGGATAGATTAAAGTGCATTATGGTTCAACCAACAAACTATTCTTTTTGTAAGGGTGTGGAAAGTTTGAAGCACATTTTTTGAGACTGTGTATATGTTAAAAGGCTTTGGTTTTTAGTTTTTAGAGATTTCTTAGTTATTTTTAATCATGATTTGACTTGAAAAGAGGCTGTTTTTGGTTTTGGCATGCAAAAAGATGTGATTGCTGATTCTATTCGACATGTTGTTTTGAAAAATATATGAAAAAATAAGTGTGTTGCAATGTTTTCTAGTGACTATTATTAGGTTGTTGGGACTTTATGGCTTTACTCTGACATATATCTTCAGGTGGTTGTTCTTTTCTCGTAGATTCAGGTTATATATAAGAAGAATGAGCGGGCTAAACAAAGGGTACAACAAATTAAAGAGCAGATAGTAAAGTTTCAGCTAGGCAATAAGATGGAGCATTGTAAAAATGTTATATAGCTTTTGTAATTTTTCTATTTATGATTGTATCTTATGGTTGATGTTTTGTACAGCCTCTATTAATGTCACTCTAATTTTGTAAGTCTGCTTTTGTTTAGTTTGGCTGACATTTTGACTAGTTTGAGTTTCAGCTACTGCTGGTAGCTCTATTCTTGTAATTCTTTTGCTTTGTTCAATAAAATAAAATAAAAAATTACACCATTGATCAATTTATTAAGAACAATCAAAGACACAATTACTGTCATCTTTCAATCTGCGTACCACAAGCTGCTTCAGGTACGTATAAAGTTACGTACAATCACATTCTGAATTAGCATGTAAAGACGAGGACTACCTGACGTAAAGCCAGTCCAGAGAGGAATATATTTTGTCAACATAACTATTCTTAGTTGAGAAGCTCCACTCATGCATTGCTGTATGCCAACTAGTATGGTATTGAGGACCAGTTTATGCTTGTACAAAGCGCCAGGCTTTCGGTACTAGTAACAAAAAAAGACAAAAAGCTAGATGGTACGTGTAAAAGTAAGTAATTAGATTAAATCTAGCAATACAAGCACATATCTGTACGTGGGTAGTTTTAACATTGAAGCATATGGCCAACTTTTATTCAGACAAAACAAAAGGTTCTATATACCATGAATTATATACCCAGAACAGGACACAAAGCCAATTTGATCTTTGTATTATGCCAAATTATATGGCATATTAAAATCTTAACAGCTCGATTTCTGGTGAATGAACGAAGGATTTTAATGGCATTTAAGAGATTAAGCATTTTAAGGGATTAAGAACCGCAGTTGTAAGTTATCTTCAAATACCTTTCAATGTCAGATTTCTTACTATTGATCTTGACCAAGAAGTCAGCAGTCTTCCTAATCCTTCATTTCTCAAATAATTTCACTGTTTCCATATTAGTAGGGATATCCTCGTAAGTTGTGCACTCTATGATAAAGTGATTTCATCTCCACCACTCCCTTACTATAGATTATCTAAAATTCCTTCTTTCAACATTTCTTAAGTATAATCCATCTACCTCTCTCTCACCTCAGATAATACGATCCGAACTTCAACTGCACAATGAACAACCTTACTTTTTCCATAATAACCACTCTTAAATAAGTTTTTTTTTTTTTTGCCATATTACCAGAGTGGGTTAAACTCTTCGATTTAATAAGAACCTTTTCACCTGCCCTATGATGAAGTGGGTTAAAAGAGTTTGATGATCATATAATGAGTATTGATGGGCTTTCAATCTTTTGCCTCCTTTTATCAATCATCAGTGCTGTCTTTTGCGACTGACAATGAGGGAAATCTTTATAGTGGATTCTGATCGCTAGAATAGTAGGCATTGATGAGGCAAATCCTGTTTTGCGGATTCTGATCGCTATACAATGATGTTCTTTTGATTCCTATTCTTCTTATCTGGATTAAGAGTCCATCCTGTGGCCTGCATAGAGATGAGTCACTCATTCTTATTTCCCCTTCTCTTCTACCGATTCTGACAACTGGTTCACACAACCCAAGCTTCACCCTATTTATAAGGACATCTAGATTACCCAATTGCAGTGCCCAAAGCAAACCGCTTCCCCTACAGTAGAACCTCAATAGCAATTAGCCTCGAAGCCCAAAAGTCCCCTGTATCAAATCCCCTAAAGTCTTCAACTTCTATTTTTGTTTAAATTTGAATATCCTTGTCCTTAGTTCTCGTTTAAGGCATTTGGTGAGATTTTGGCATGACTTATTAGTCCTTTGTCTTCTACCTTTTCTATTGTTTCAGTCCTTAGGTTTTATATTTATTTGTCAGTTTAATTTGAATGAACTTTTAAATTGCCTGGCAAACAGACTACCTCCAGTTTTTTTCTTAATTGCTTACTAATCTTGTCTGTGAGGTATACCAAGTGCTCTAGAATTTCTTTTACAACAACTGCTTTACTCCAAGGTCGACAGAACATATCAAGTTGAAGTACATTGTCCCTTTAAGTTCTACCCTGAATTTGTTTCCCTAAAATCCTGAGTTAATAGGATGGCTGATCAAGGTTCTTCATCTGGAAGAAATTCCACATCAATCTGGACAACCAAGCAAAATAAATTGTTTGAAAGGGCATTAGCTATTTATGACAAAGACACTCCTGACCGTTGGAAAAATGTGGCTGCCATGGTTGATGGGAAATCTCCCGCTGACGTGAAAAGGCATTATGATATTCTGTTAGATGATTTGAATTGCATTGAGGCAGGCGAAGTGCCTTTTCCAGACTATAAATCCTCAGATCTTAACAATAGAGAGGGCTCTGGAGGCCAAAATTCTGGCAACTGGGGAGACAAGCAGAACAGGTATGTCTAAAAGCTTGTTTCATTGAAATGCTTTCATACATTTTACCAGTTACTATAATGAACCTACACAGTTAGAGCTTTGAAGTAATCATTATAAGAGTTTCAAAGCCAAGGATGCTTTGAAGTATTTCTTGCTTTTCCTTTTAAGTAACTACTTGGATCTACGTTTTTCTTAAAGCCCTTAGTAG
>VDFB02243393.1:0-17681 GCA_007258455.2 Sequoia sempervirens | reverse complement strand
TATAACAAGCACACTCCCTTTGATATTTTGTATGAAATGGAGGTTGGCCTACCACTGAAAACAAGGATGCTTTTGATATTAACAGTAATTTCTTTCATGGATATAGATCTGTATGGTTTAATTTGAAACACAAAGGAAAATATTTGGCATAGCTTCAAGGGTGCTCTACAAAAAAAATTAACTTACAAGTTATTATTACAATCGATGACATATTCCAGTAAATTCTAAACTCGTGCCTTAGAATCTCTTCAAAGAGAAATTTAAATTGAAATATAGTAATCAAAAGACCTTCTCAATGCTTGCAAAGTGTTGGAGAAGCTTGGGAATAGATGTAAAAGTGGTATCTAAACCAACGTATTTCAATGATCTTAAATGGAGTGATAACACTCCTCTCCTGAAGATTAAACCTCTAAATTTGTATAGATTAATATACAATCCCCAAGATCCTAGGATAGGTAAACCAAACTTTGGGGTTAAAGATAGGGAGTTTTGAATGGTCTAAAATTACCCAAAAATGTTGGGCTAGCTTATTTGAACCAAAAAAGTGTTTTTTCAAATGGCTTCTTCTTATTGGTAAACTAGTAAAATGTCAAAACCAACCTTTTGTAGCATCTATAACTATACTAAAAACCTAAGGCATATTTTCTTTACTTGTAAATTTTCTTCTAAATTCTGATCTCTCTTTATGGGAAATGTTATGGGATGGGACTATACGGACAATGTGTCTTGGGTTGAAATTTTAAGTGGCTTTGTCAAAGTTTTAGATAGTAAATCTAACATATTTTGGAATATCCTATCCATGGAAATATTATGGTTCATTTGGGAAAAATAAACTAAGACATGTACCAAGGTAAGGTGAGGTGCCTTACTGAGTCTAGTAGACTCATTTTTCTTCTTGTTTCTAAATAGGTCACCTTCACCCTAAAGATTCCTTTAGAGAGGTTCATGAAAATTCTTAATGAAGGATCAACAACTATTCATAAAGAAGACATTTAAGAATCAAACTTTTGGCTACAAGACCTGAGAAAGATGACAAGCTTAAAGGGGAGTATATTGATTTCCAAAACAAATACTTCAAGTTGCACCAATACAAATTGGAAAGAGACAAGAAGGTCAGAGATTTGGAAATCACATCTACTAATTTTGACAATAGTGATTGGAAAAGGATTTCCCCACATCAGTGCAATCTTAGCAAGAATTACAATAGTGAACAAGTTAACAAGGATAGAAATGATGAATAGCAAAAAATTATATATAGACTTTGTAGTTGAGATTGTAATCTTTTAATTATTTCACAATGGCTTAAATCAAGTTGATATTTTTCTTAACTACCTCTTTTTTGTACCTTTTGGGGTAGGGGTTAATTTCTAATATGATTATCGATGATGTACTCAAACTCTATATTTGTAATCAATTATCAATTTAAAAAAAAATAGTGTGTCTTTACTCTAAGTGCATCTAGAAATAAGAATAGAAACCAAAATGAAATATTGATAAGATGTGATAATCCCAAGGTGCTCAAGGCACAATAAAATAAAGTTATGATAACAATGAGAAACAAAAATAATATTTCCTACAAAGGTTTGAGGAATCCATGAAGAAGAGAGATAAAATATATTGTTGTAAGAGTGTTATAGAAAATTGTAGATATTGAGGGAGAGATGTGTATGATCTTGAGAGAGTTGTGAGAAATACCAAAGAGAGAGAGAGAGCTTAAAAATGAAAAGTTAGATTAAAAAATGAGAAGAGGGGGTAAGATAAAGTTGTTGACAATCCATTTGGAATCATTATGAGATATTTTCACTTACTTGGAAAGGTGGCAAGTGGAATAATGCTCAAAAATGGCCACTAAATGAAAATTATCATAGGATTCTAGCATAATGCACAAATGTTTATTTGATACACTAGTGCCCAAACAATTTATGCTCAAAAATAGAAAGACACTAGAAAACATAGATCTAACACAAAGGTGACATCAAAAAGTAACCACAAGAAATAAGGCCTAAGCACCATGGCAAGTAAAAAAGGCTAATGCACTTGGGTAAAATGAACCTACAAAAAAACTTAGAGAAAAGACACCAAAGTGGACATAAAACACAGAGTGAAATTGCAAGGGTGTGCAATTTTCAACATTTCAAGTACAACCAATTATATTATATATTAAAAATAATATAGTACTAAAATAATATAAAAAGTTTAAATATATCTATCTAAAAAACACCAAGAAGAGACCAAGATGAAGACATAATTAACAATCATCATATGTACTATAACATTATCAAAAAAAAAATACATTGTCTAGTTTCATTGCATGAGTTCATAGATTAAAATGTAACTTATGTGTTCACTTTAATAAGTAACAACTATCACATCTATTAAAATTATACACGTAAAAAAAATTACTCTAAAGTCTAAATTTTAAGTCATGTAGAAGTATTTATTAATTAATTTATCCTCCAAAGAAGAATTGGTTTCTCTCTTCAAATATGTTGATTGAATATTTCACTATAGTCCATAACTAGCCTATTAATAAATAATGTCTACATAAAAAGCTCAATTATGTGATCATCCATAATGTCAATAAATTATTTCTCTTAGAACTTCACATTATATGTAGAAGAAACCACTAGGTGTGGGTAACAATGAGGTTAATAAATGTTAGAATTATGAAAAACATGATCCATAGGATCAAACAATGAACAAAGACACATTTACCCAAGAGAGTTGCAAACAATAATATGCAATATCCTCAACAAGAAAAAGCTACAAAATGAACCTCAAGAGTCTTCAAGGAGATCATGATTTCTCAAACGTTATCAAAATTTTATGATAATATAATGAGGGACAGTAGTACCTCCATTTTGCTGTTTCGTTAGCATGTTTCACTTTGATAGACCTTGATACTTTGTTTTGATGTACGATCACATTAGAGGAGGAGATTAGATGAGACATATATAGGTATTAATTGTTATTTATTTTCAATTGATGATAAGTGTATTGGTGTGTGAGAACGGAGTTGCATCACCACTCTGCAAGTGCCCCCGCGGAGTTTCTCTCAATGTGTGTTTGAACTATGACTTTATATGTATGTTATTTGTTTGATTGTAGGATTGCGATACATGACACCGACTCACCCAGTTTCATGTGTTTGAGCGTGTCACCTTCAACGCAATGTTGATTGGGAGGTAGTAACAGGTTTTCCTAGTCTAGCTGTCTCAAACTCAGTCACAAGATGTCATTTTAGTTCCGTATTTTAGTTGTTTCGCTTGGGGTCTGCTTTTGATTATTCGTTATGAAAGGTTAATTTTGTGGATTTAATGGTAGATTAATGTTCTTTTAATTTAATGCTTATTTAAATTAATTTTGAATAAAGTAAATAAAAGCTTCATATTTTATTTAATTAATTAAATTAGTTTATTGGTAAAATAATTTAGTCACTGAGATTAAAATTATTTTATTAAATAAATTAATTAATTAATTAAAGTTACTTTTATTTGAGTGAATAGATTAAATGTTCTTTAAATATTTTTGTGGAATGGAATTTTAAATATATGTTGAAATGAAATTAGTTTTTGAATTTTTAATTCTTTAAAATAAATTGAATTCTTGATAATTCAGGAAAGAAAACAATTCGTGAGTTTGTTAGAAGATATTTTTCTTCTTTGCCATGTGTGTTAGTTAAATTTATTGCAAATTTCTTGTTGAGGATTCTCTTGGAGAAGATATTATGAGATTTGGGGAAAACAAGAAAACACTTCACGGGAAATGAAAAGAATAGAGAACTGTAAAAAAATTATTGTGATTTTATTGGGTTTTTTATTTAAATTTCTGGAAGAGGTTCTCGGATAGATTTTTGTTCAGTTTTTGCATTCTTCTAGAAAGTGGTGATTTGAAAGGGTTTTGGAGGTTGCACATAGCAAGCAAAGCTTCTCTTCAACAGTCAAATTCTTCAAGCTACAGGAATACAGGTTTCTCCCTATTTATTTAATTTATTTTCTTTTGAAAAGTTTGCCTGTAAAAAGAATTTCTTTTGTAGAAGATTTGTTAAAATTTGTTATATAAAAGATTGCCTGTAGAAGAATTTTTTATTAAAGTTTTTGATCTTCTCGGTAAATTATTTTGTAGAAATTTGTTGTCTTTCTGTGAGAATTTCAAGAAAACAAGATTTTATAGTGAAATTAGAGAAAACAATAGGAAAGATTCAAAAGAAAATAGTTATTCTAGATTTATAAATTAGTTTTCCTCATATTTGGGGTAGTTTCGGAAGAACTTATGTGAAAAATATATTTGATAATTTGAGATGGAAACCTCAGATTGAAATTGGAAATTTTAAAAAATTGTATAATTATGTCAAATCAATTTCCGTAGAAAATTCTCTCAGAAATTGCTTGTCTGATTATAATATTTTATTTGTTGATCAAAATGAGTATATTCATATATATATATATATATATATATATATATAATATACACACATATACTTATACAAATATACTTTATGTATTTAATTATGGTTTTGGGAAATATTATTTATTAAATGTGAAATCTGTACGCTTAATTTCAAAAAGAACGGATTGAACTTTGTGCGATGGAAGTGAGAAAACGCAGCTTTTACATTCATTTTTTTTAGGCAGAATAAAGAAAATTTGTATTTTATATTATATAGTAGAGGGCGAGTTTCAACCGCCGCCTCCCATTGTGGGGTGTCGTCAGGAGGTCACTCACGCTTATGTGGAGGAGGCATGATCTGGCTGTGTGTGCATCCCTTGAGGCTACTAGCACACCATGTAAAAAATTCACCCCTTTCTTTTTATATACAATTTAATAACATAATTTTATATGATATATATTATATGTATTATGTATTTTATATATTATTTTAATATATATATAATATATATTGGTTATGTAATTTAGTTTTTTGTTAAATAATTTGTTAAAGAATTAAATAATAAATATATTTATTATATATATAATTATATGTATTTTTACATATTTAATTATATATATATTTAAATATTTTTGGTTAAATAGTTATTGTGATATAGTAGATGTTTCTAATATTCAAATGGATATTTTATTAAGTGAAATGATTTTAAAAGAAAGTTGATTTATAATTAAATAGATGTTGAGTTGTTGAAACATTTAAATGCACATGAAGAGGATATTATAATGAAATGATTGTAATAGGTAATTGAATTTTATTATTATGCATAATTGTGGAAATTGGAATTAAATAAATAGTTTTATTTTATTTTCCTTATTATTGCAAATTGAATCATACTTATTTTGAATAATTGCAAAGAGATGTGTGATTGTAATAATTGGATTTAGGAAATCCTAACGATAGTTTATTTACTTGCCTGAAATGATTTTTAAGTTATGATTCTCAAGTTACGCTGGGCTTGGGGAAATTTGGGTTAATCCCAAGTTACTGTTCTCTGCATAGTTTTATGAGAGTTAATGTTTCTTTTATGAGGGAGTTGTTTGTATGATGAATTCATGTTTTGAATAAACTAGGGTAGTGCACATGGTTCTACTTGGTATTTAGACACCTGGCTCTATGAACAAGATGTGTTGTCTATTGTTATATGTTGGTATTTGATGTTGACTTATGTGCATCTTGTCTACCTTAGTTAGTGGAATTAGTTTCCTTGTGTTATTTTTAGGGCAGTCGGTCTTTGTGAGGGCCGACACACAAAGTAGTGCTTGGGTAACTCATGTAGAGTTAGTTAATCAGTGAAAACTAAATCAAAACATTAGTTAGCCTAAAAATTTTAACTAGATTAATAAGCCTCACTCATAGACTCAAGGGCTAGTTTAGACTTGGGGATGAGTCGAGAAGGCCTAGAATGGCAAAGTTGATATCTTGTTATTTTAAAAGATATTCGATTCCGCAACAGTTTGCATGAGGGGCTGGGTTTCGTAAGAGGTTACCAGGGTAACCCAAGTGGGGCCTAACCTAGGAAGAAACACTGTGGCAACTCTATGCAACATTGTGATGACACTCCACCTATAATAACAGTTTCAGGAAATTTAGTTTATTTGATCATTTTGTTCGAAGAATAAATCCATAAGTTAATTTTGTACCTCAGGTTTGTCTACGATTTTTACTTGTGTCTAGGGTTTGTGGTTATGTCTAGGGAACCTTTTACTCATCTCTAGTATTGTGGGTGTGAACCTATGTACTGCTACATGGTTGGGTGGAATGCGCACCTTACTCCGTTGGGTCCCCAGTTCTTGTTCATGTCACTGATTACTTCTTGGATGGAGAGCTCGTATGTGGAAATGTACTTTCTTATTTGTATTAGTGGAAACTTTATTTATGTATCACTCCTCAATTGTTAACGAGGTGAACAATTGTAATATGTAATTGTACATTTTTATTTGACCTACCTCATTTGGAAAATGAGTATTGTAATGTTATTTCAAATGCAATGTAAGAAAGAATCATTTATGTACATTATACTTTCATTGATGTAATTTAAATGTTATTCAATGTATGCTTTTAAGTTTATGTGAATTAAATATATGCTATGTTAAATACTTTTGTCATCTATGGGATTTTCAAGTAGTGTGTCATCGCGTTACTTAGGGAATGTTTGCAATTAGTAAGTTAACGTTTACACTTTTAAAAAAAAATTATTACACTGTAGTCAATGCAACATTCTTTAGGTTAACAAGACGGAGCACAGTTGAGTGTTATATAGGAGCAACCCTAAATGAGAAAGGGATTAGATCATGACAAGTGTCAACATCTCTTGCAATGAGACATAATGATCTAATAATAGCTGAACTAATAAAATAATAAAAGTACTCCTAAGTTTAGATTAAGTGTAAGAATAAATTAGACTAATAATTAATTAAATATTAATTAATTATTATCTAATACATGATTACTCTAACACCCCCCCTTAAGATGAACTTAAGGAGTAGCTAAAAACCTTAAAAGAGAGAATGCATGATGGGTCCCAATAAACAAGGCTTGATGAGGTACCCATATACAAACAAACTGATCTCTAACAACTAGAGAAAAGGATAAAACCTCATGAGAAAAGCTCATCTCCAAAAGAGAGAAAAATGAATGAAGGACTGAAAATCATCTAAAATAATGTGAAGGACTAAGAAGCCTCCAAAACAAAACAATGTCCCAAAAAATAGGAACATGAAGAACATAAATAAATCACAACGAAGTTGTAGAAAACTAATGAAAGATGATTGATATAGTGCTAAAATAAAGAACCTCCTATGAAAAATAGGAATCAAAGAATTTCCATATGGTAAATGCTCCATCTCACTAAAATGCATGGGTAACCATCAGTTGCATCCACTTAGTACATAGGAACAAATATTGTATACATAGCTCACTCCAACATGAAACCAAGGAAACATTAGCACCAATAGTAGAAACCCCCCTATAATGTAGAAAAGGGAGAGCCAAGAAAGGTGCATTAAAACTATGTGAAAGCAAGAAGTGCATGTAGGAGAACCAATCTAATTGTGCACAAAAGAGTACCTACAAATAAAAGGGTGTGCAAATTAAGGTACACACACATGAGGTAAGAATCACCAAGATTCACTATTCTCATGGATGGGACACTCACTTGATAAAGGTGTGATGGAAAAAAAATGCCTACACAACCCCTCGTGACACTTTATATCGTAATGTGAGTACAAAAGGCACAACAAAATATACAAAATCCCCAAAAAGTATACAACATAATGGCACTTTATCTTGGTGCATCTACAAAATATAAATTACATGCAAAAGATTTCTATAATTACCAAATAGGAAAAAATGCTAGAAATACATATAGAATAGCAAAAATGAGTCATCCCACGCAAATAAAAAGTTTCTAGGAGAAAAAATATCCAAGTAATTCACTAGATTATGAAAACACAAAAAACTAAATAAAATGCACTTGGATAAAAATTTGGAAAAAAAGCATGGATGGTTGTGAAGAGCTCTGAAAGACCGTTCCAATGCCACTGGAATCACAAAAATTGAATAAACAGGTCAAAAGTTATGAGCTTGGGAATGAAAACAACACCTTTGAATTTGACAGGTTGTATAATACACTACCATCAAAAAAATTGTGCTAAGACTCAGACCACTAAAATGTTTATGGACCTAGATTTTTGAGAATATCTCATTCACCCAATTTCGATATCATTCATGTGAGTTATGGCCAAAAGACAAAAATAGCTCCTTTAGGGCCAAAGGAGGCCTTGGAAGGGCCCTGCCCTACAAACCATACCACTAATGTCATGTTGATGTCAGTGAAATATTCCTAGAATATTCTTCTATATCGAGAAAAAAATTGGCTATTGAAAAACAAAAAATCACAAGAATATGCTCTTGTGTTTGATAGAATATGTTGGAATTGTGAAAATCACAAGCCACAGGGTCAAACAACGAACAAAGACACCTTCCACACAAGAGAGTTGTAAACAATAATATGCAATATCCTCAACAAGAAAAAGCTTTATAATGAACCTCAAGATTCTTCAAGGAGATCAAGAGTCCTCAAAGGTTATCAAAAGGGTATGATAATGCAATGAGGGTTGAGTACTATATAGGAGCAACCCTAAATGAGAAAGGGATTAGATCATGACAAGTGTCAACATCTCATGCAATAAGATAGAATGATCTAATAATAGCTCAACTAATAAAAGAATAAAAGCACTCCTAAGTTTAGCTTAAGTGCATGAAAATACATTAGACTAATGTAAGATTACTCTAACAATAAAATAGAATTAAATTAATTTCTACATATCATTATCAATCATCTTACAATACCAATTCCATGTGTCAATTCTAATTTCTAATTTCCCTTACATACAATTATCCTTCTAAATTTAAACCCACCATCCATAATAGTATGCCTTATTTGTAAAAGCTAAAAGTGTCAATTCTTGAGACAATAAATGTGAATTGAGAAAGGCTATTATTTTTTCATTCTAAAATTCAAAATAAATAGCATTATAGATAACTATACAAAAAGAAAATTTCTATCATATTTTGTATAATAATATAAATATTTAAAAAGGAACATCTTAATTTTTAGATAGAATTTCAAATTGATTTAAATTTTACTTACCTTCTATGCTTATTTTTCATGATGAGTTCCATTACTTTTAAGACTTTCTATTCTACTACATGAATTTTTGAACATTTGGTACAATCTTGCATCTAACCACTTATTAGTTTTAGTTGATTTTCAATTTGTAGGTCTGTAATAGTACAACCTAAGTTTTTTTTTTACTTTTAGTAGAAGACAATTGAATGATGGCCTCCAACTTCATTAAATTCACTATTATGATGTCTATGATAAAATATTATAATATTGAATAGGCATTGGCTAATTTTGAAGGTTTTTCCCAACAAGTGGCTTTTGATTAGGAGAGAAATGATACTAAAATATAATATACTATCAAATGTTGCCAATGACATCAGCTATACAGTATTATTATTATTATTTCCTTGCACATTATAAATTCAATTTTTAATAAACATTCTCATTTCATATGTTTATTTAAGATTCAACACCAATTTTATTAATATCTTTGATTTTATTGTAATAAATATTTGGCATGTGTATATTTTTTCAACAGGAAGCTCCACATATAAACACAATACCACCATATGTCTATAAATGTTTTATGATTTGGGGAAATCAATTAAAATTATTTTAGCCTTTTAATATAAATATTTAAAAAATACAATCTAGTTGGTGTCACCTCCTAAGGGCTAATATATTAGTGTTTCATCATAACAAATCAATTTGTTGATAATTATGCATCAATTACTTCACCTTTGGTGATTAAGTTTATTATTATATGAGGATTTTTCCATTTTATTATTGTATTGTATTATATTTTCCATTTTACTTTTCTTTATAAGTTGCAATAATAGAATTATGGTTTAATAGGAAACTTCAAATTTATCTGATTAAATGGGAATGTGAAGATGTTGGTATGTTTGATAGTACCAAACTAAGAAAGATTTTTCTTTTGGATAATGAACAAGTGGAAAATATTATCTAACGCATTATTGACAATGAGGTTCTATAGATTTTTTACATAGAATAACCTATCAAGTGAAAACATCTCTATTTTTTTAGAATATCATGGACATAATTATTGATATGGGGTTGACATACATGTTAGTAAAGTCTCTATTTTTTAATGTTTGTGTTCCAAACAATAACTTACCTATAACAATTGATGGATTTGAAGAATATCTTGACTCATGATATGTTAGTGGCATATTTCCTCATGAGGTTCTTGTCAATTCTTCTACTATCAAATGTGTCCTCAATATGGATTTGAAGGTTTTAGCATTGGTTTCCCTTAAATGTTTCTATAATTCTCTACTCTATTATAAATATCAAGTGTGTATTTCCATTTTCGATAGGTCCAATGTTTTGGTTAATGTTATTTTCCTCCTATTTAGATTGTAGTTACTCATGGAGAGATTTGACTTATCTTGCTTGATTAGTGATCATGAAGGTGAATCCAATGGCTAATTATACTGTTAATAGTTGCTATGTGTTTTTACCAAGATTTTTGATAGGGCATCCAAGGTCCTTTTATATATTTTGAATCAATATTTTATTTTATTTTTTTTTAAATAAAAGTGGAAAAGCCACTGAAAATATTTTATTGATCAGCAAAAAAATTATATAACAAGAACAAGTAGAGATAAAAAAAATATTTTCCCAGGTGAATGTACAAGAAAACCACTAGATGAGATATAACCAATTCCATACAAAGTAGAGAAGTCTCTCTGAGGTGTCACAGAGACCAAGCCACAAAATCCAGTCGTGTTTACAATTCAAAGCCGAGAAGTGAGACAACCAAAGTGGGAATCAATAGACAAGAACTTAGAGAAACATTTTTAAGTTCCACTTTTTGAAGAAGAAGCTAGGTTAGCAGGAGGAGGGAAGAACGGGACCATATGAGGGTCCTCTGGAGCATGAAGAATCAGAACTACACTTCTACAAGTACACATATTAATTTTCCATGATTATCATAGATGACATTATTTTTTTACATGTTTACATATTAAATCTTGCATGCTTCATCTCATTTTTAATATTTCCAATACATCATTTCACCCTCTGCCAAGTACAATGCAATTAAGTGAGGAAACTTAATACCTTTAGTTGGGGGGGAAGAAGTACTTTTCATTTTCATTTTACTTGATTTTCAAAACCCAAACACTTTCTATAAATCTTTTTCCATTCTATTTTCCCCATTCTATATACAATCCAAGCTACAATTCAAACTCAAAAGAAAATAAGAAGGGGTAGAAGAACTACATTTGGAAAACACAAGCACACAGGAAGAAAGGGATTGGTGTGGTTAAAGTGATAAATAGAGAATTTGAGCATAAATAGAGAAAATTGTCATCATGGGTGGTGATATAATCCAAAGAGAACCATATACACACAATTAGCTATTGGAAGAGAGATTGGTGTTGCCTATTTTTAGCATGCAAGTTGGATAGACTACTTCTCGAAACTCACAGAGTTTAATGAAGTTATGACCCAACAATTTGTTGCTACTTTACAAACTAATGAGGTGACTATACGAGGTTTGAAAGTGGATGCTTCAGAGGCCACAATTGTTGAGGTGTCAAGACTACCAAGGGAAGGGGAATAATTTCTAGTTAAGGCATATGTCGTAGCTGCCAAGAATGAATTCAAAGAATATGGAGAAAACATGGACAGTTCTTCTGAAGGTATGAAAATATTATCCTTACCCTAGGTATGGGCCTCAATAGCCTCTTATATAGTTAAGTATCTCACATGTAATGGTAGGTAGTCTCTATTATAGACAGTCCATTTCAAACTTTTAAGCCACTTTCGCCATAATAGGCATGTAAATGTTCCCAATTTTCTTTATAATTCATTGAAAAGAATGAGTTTTGAATACAAAAGGAAGAGAAACAACCCTACATTGTCACATTACTGCTTAGTTACCCTATTGATAAAAAGAAGTTTGAGGGTTCAATTTCCACATGTTTCATGGGAGAGTTTCTTAAATTGCAGTCATATTAATAACATTCTTGAGGAACCTATTGTTCCAAAAAATATAGAATCACCTATTGTATCAGGAAGGGAAATTCCCTTTGGATCCCCTATTGCTTCACCTACCCATAGTAGAGGAGATCTAGAGGAGAAGAGCCTGCAATACTCACCATTTGTAGCCTTTGAGAAACCCCCACTTCTATCAAAACAAAAAAAACCAGAAAGAGAAAGGGTGAATCTTCTTCTGCACCTACAAGGAGGTAGAATAAATTCACATAGACTATGTGTTCACACCGCTTGAAGAAGAAAGGTTTTATGAGGGGATCAATTAAGAAGTAGGAAAAAGAAGAAGTTGTGACAGTAGAAAGTGATTCAAAATTAAAGGGTGATACCCCTAGCAATGTGCATACACCAGTTAAATAGAAATGGTATTTCACAAGAACCTTTGAATCTAATTCGAAGGATACATTTGTTGCTCAACAGATGAGAAAGAAAACCCCACAAGGCTCTGATAGTGAGGGTTTTGATTATGCCATGACTGATGATAATCAGTTTTTAGAAAAAGATGAATATTTGTTTATAGAGGAAAGGAATGTTAAGAAAGAATTGCAAGAGGCACTTGAAAAAATAAAGCAATTGGAGGATTTGTTGAAAATTTATTAGTTAAGTAACAATGAGAGGGACATGAAAATTAAAGAATTAGAGGAAAAATTACACAAATTTGAACATGGGTCCAAGTTGGATGTTCTTACACATCTTGCTCTTGTGGAAACAATGAATAAAGAACCTGTGGCTAAAGGTAGACCTCCTTTAATTAGAACCCCAACTGGCCCCATTGTTGTGTCCCTAGGCTATGATCTATGAAAAAGAACTAATGAATTCTCTCAATAGAAGGAGGAATGGGAGAAGGAAAGAGCAGAAATGACAGCCAACCATGCTAGGGTTCTTGAGCAAAAGGAAATTGAATTAAAGAAGTTGGCAGTCAGAGTTGAGGAAATTGCAGATAAAGCTACACAAATCCTCAAATGTAGGACACCCGTCAAGGTGTATGCTTTATTTTTACAAGTTAATTTTTTATGTTTTCAATTCAGCTAGCTAATTAGTAACTTACCAATTACCTTGAGTAGAAATTTTGAGTTTTTAAATATTTTTGTTGATTCTACACCAGATGTGCAAGATCAACTATGTAAATTTTACTTGCATAATCTTGCTTTGCTAGATGATACCAAATGGAACTCATTGGTGTTTGTGGGAGATTTATAGGTTAGATCACTAGCTTCTTACTTCAGTAATGAACATCAAAGGGGTAAAATAATATAATACTATGTTGAGAGAGAGAAATCAGGTGCTCTCTAGGTCAAGAAAGAGTCAAAGGACCTCGATACAGTCATAGAGGAATGGAAAACTCTCCTAAATCATAAGGGTGTAGGAATAAGAATCATAAATATTAAAGAGAATGATTATGCCAAGATGTGATAGCTATTTGTAGGTCTCATCCATCATGCTTTTAAATTTATACAAGGAAGGTGGGAAGAATTGATGCCTAAACTATAAAAGAAGGAACCCCACTCTTTATATAACTTTGTAACCATGCTTGAGAGATCTCGTAGGTTCATAGAGATTTCCAGAGACAAGGGACTCACATGGGTACCTCTTACCTTTCATCCATCAATACTCCTTTATCCAATGCCACATTAGACAGGGGAACAACATGCAAAATAGGAAGAGGCAGAAATTTCAAATGGGAAAGACTTTCAACTTATGGGGGCTATTACTTGAAATAGAGAAAATGAGTGAATGTGGTTATAGATTTTAGGGAAATGACCTTGCAATACAACCTCCACTCTTAACTTGTTGCTTGAGGACAAGAAATTATCTTAGTTGGGGGGAATGATGAGACCAAGTATTAGCTAGTTTTTTGTTGTTTTAGTTCATGCTTTTAGACATTTCTAGAAGCTCATTTCATATACATTCATAAACTTATCTATATTGTTATGTCCTTTATACAACTTGAACTAGGTTTTGATGTATGGAATTATGATTATGATATAATGGTAATTGCATGATTAGATGTGTGAGTGTGTATGGAATGTATTATGGATCTATGTTTAACTTATGGTTATTAATATTGTGTATATGTTATATGAATTAACTCTTTGCATCCAAAAAGCTAGAATAAGTAGAGTGTAACCCGTAGAAACTAGGAAGCATAGCCCAAAGCCAAAGAATTTTAGATAAAGATGTAGGGGAGATTCCAAAATGGTAGGAATGCAACAGTTGTAGAAATGGAAGAGCTCATTAATGAGGATGATTGTGAATCACCAGACCATTTAATACTTGATAGTTGAAGGAAGAAGGATTCTACAATGATTGGGAAGCCAACGTGATTGTTCCCATAGTACACATCTCTGCTATGCTATTAGAAACAGAGTTCCAATCCTGATCGTCTTCTTCCATATTTTTAGTTATAATTTTAGTTACACAGACTTTGTCACTCTATATTTCATAAGGGAGTGGTAATTTGCATTTAGTTTTCTGTTTTGATTCCTATTTCTAATAAACCTCCCTCAAACCTATATAGTTGGCTCAGTGGTTGAGGAGTATATATAGCATGTGGATATGTTTAGATAGATATAGTTTTTCTATTACATTGATAGTACTTTTTTAGTTTCCTATTATGCTTTCATGAATAAGATATCTCTGAAGATTCTTGTCAGATTGTGAAATCTAGTTATATGCAATGAAGAGGTTTCAATTTATCATTATGTTCATTTTTTTCAAGGAGTGTAGATTGATTTTATTATGTGGAAACAGTCACTTGAGCAATGGCCACTCAAGGTAACTATTCTCCACTTTAATTTCCACAATTTAATTTTTATTGTTATAGTAGATACTTTCATTATTGCAATCATCTTAATCAGATTCTTCATTTCCTATATATGAATGAGATTTTGAATAATATCTTGTCTTATACTTCATGTTTTGTTTAGTCTCTATGCATTATCCTTCAAAGTGAATCAAAGTTAGCAATGTTAAGTTAATTACAGAGTTTGGGTTTTAACTATGAACTAATCATAGTCTTAAGCTATAAGTACCTGTAGCAATAGTTTCAAATTTAATCCTTTTCATTATTTTGCAGTTTAAGCTTTAATTCGTTTTTCATATGTGTCAATAACCTATACTAGATTATATAGGCAGCATAGAATCTCTGGGTGCACATATAGTGTTAGCATCATCACAAGCTTACATTATCCCTGGTTGATAATTAAATGGATTCTTTACAAGGGTTTAGTAGAATGTTCAGTTAGGAACCACCTCTAAATTATGTGTCCATCACCAAGTTTACTGAGCATTATTTGGGCCTTACAATAACCAATAAATATAGTAGGTGCATGCAAGGTTAAGTATGTAGGCCCAACTATACACAAAATTGCAACATTTACAGCTACATAAATACATTAATAAATTTCCCCAAACTAAACACAAAACTATATAAGCAAACATATCAATGAGGTATTTTTCACAATTACAATAATACAATATTTTCACTCTCAACCATAACTATTGGCCAAACTATTATTCACTATATTAATTTATGAAATTTTGTATTTTAGGTGCTAGAATACCACATATAACAATGTTAAAGTATATAATCCAAAACTAATCATACTTAATACATATAAATCTAATAATCACATAATCCATAGGAGATTATGATATTTACACATCAAGAATGATACCAATAGACAACAAGAATTATTGTATCATTTATGGTACAATATTGAATGACAACATATGATATCCAAAATAATCAGTAGTCATACAATTTTTTAACAAAACCAAAGTTGTGTTAGGATTTATTGTTGTACACCATTGCATAAATTGATTTATTATAATGTTGTATTTAAATAATTATTAGTTATGGTGCATTGAGGAGGTGTGTTTAGCAACATTAGATAATTATTTGGGGACTACTTGTATGTTGTATTGTAAGATTAGTTTATTATATGTGTGGGAGACATGGGATAATGATTTAATATTGGGGAAATATTTAATAAAGTGAAAACTTAGTACCCAATATAAAACAAGGGTTCAATGGTTTTGTACTCACATGATTTTGTGGCACATGGTTTTGTCTTACCACTTAGTTGTATTTGTGTGTGCTTGAATCTATAAAAAAACACATGTTTGGTAGTTAAGATTGGTTGGGTGAGTGGGTTGTCATTATTGATTATTTCTAAGGAGTTCATATTTGAAGCATGGCATGGGATGTGTGGATTCATGCTTAGACACATGGAATATTCATTAGAGAGGCTTGATGTTTTAGAAGTGTTCATGGTAACTTCTTAAGTGCATATATTTTTTATTTGTTGAATAATAGATGGACTATGGATGCTTTTGGAGGCTATGTTTTTCCCTCTTGAGGGTTTTCCCAAGGTGTGTTATCTTGTGGTTTTTCTATCTGATCTATGTATTTGGTTATTTTGTAAGCTTATATGCATGTTTTTCTCTCATGGGGTTATATAAGAAATGGATTAAATGAACTAGGATTTGATGCATTGTTTCCTAACAAATGGTATCAGAGCTTTAATGGTTATATGGGAGGTATGAGATCTCAAGTTTTGTTATAACCCTTGTTTGAGTAGATTTGGTACAAAGCTGAATCCATGGCTATGTAGGAAAGATCTTAGGCATTACAAGATATGAAACACATGTGTGCATGTGTTGTTTTCTAGATTTGGGATTTTGTGGTTTGTAATTTTGTTGGGTTTATTGTTGAAGAGAAATTGATTCATCCTAGAATGAACATCTGAAATCAGTAGGTGCCTTCGATAAACTACGTTTCTTCAGAGAACCTCAAAATGCATGTACTAATATGCCATAGAGAGGAATCAGAAATATTTTATTTCCCACCATTAATCCTTAGAGGAAATTTCATGCAATTTTAGATCTTACAAGATCAATTAGTTTCAACAACATGCATTAAACAGATTCAATAAATGGAATCATTAACTATAAAAGATAGAACAGAAGACATGAACGCAAAGATTTACATGGGGAAACCCCTTTCAAGTAAAAATCCCCACACTCCAAAAGCATGGATCCATTATATTATTCAGCAAAAAAATACACAATTACAATACAATTACAGGCTCTAAGCCTTTACGTGGAGATTTGCATCTTGTTCCATCTGGAGAAAATCCAAAAGCATAACCCCTGTGAATTCATTCTCTCCTCTCACAACTCCTCAAGCAAAGTATCATATTTATAGAGCTTACAATGCTCAAATTAGACATTTCTAAATTGACTTCCAAAGGCTAAAGATGCAACATGGAAAGTTCCAAAAACACTGCATACACATAATGGTAAGTTTCCATTTATCACCATATGCCACACTGCAAAATCTGCACTTGCCAAAATAACTGCAACTCAAAAAATCACATTCCATGTAAACTCAACATAGAAATAGAAAAATCCTTTATGCACAACTCCACCTGTAAAATCAACTTTCCAACTTGACTCCTCATCTAAATAGAAACTGCAAGTTATAACTCACAAGACAATGTGCGAAAATTAGCAACATTCAATATTTAAAAAAAAAATCAATGCTATGTTAAAAATCAAAGGTTGAGACACCTTCTTTTT
>VDFB02243392.1:0-10853 GCA_007258455.2 Sequoia sempervirens | reverse complement strand
CAAAAAGCCGAGCAAAAGAGGGTCCTTAGTTTATAAGTAGCAAAATCGACAACAAATGGCGACTACTGGAAAATGCTCCAGCATTTTGATGATGAACAAGAATCAGCAACCCGTAACTGGTTTTGATCGCCTCATCGTGCAAACAAATCAAAATGCAAGACTAAAGAAAATCAAGACCAAAGGCTGACTGAAACTTCCATAGACTGAAAATCCAAGTGTGTGCAAGTGAGTTCATTTCCTTCCTTAAGCTACTGTAGAAACCAAGCTCAGTCAAGTTAGGCTACCTAAAGGTTCTAGCTCCAAAAGCAACCTGGATAGAGCCTCGCTGCCAGTCAGGCGTCCATAGCCCCGACGAGGTTATCGCTGTGACTCTCCTGAACATAGCTCTACTGCCAGCCAGGCGTCCATAGCCCCGGTAGAGATATTCAGGTACCCCTGATGAGTTGAAATCATTCTTCTAACTCTCAATATTTTATCTTCTTCTTTCTTTATTTCTTTTCTTTTTCACTTTTTCATTTTAACCTGTGAACAGTGAAGTCCACACTCAGGGCTGAGAACCACAGTGGCACTGAAGCAGGAATATGATTTTTCACCCAACAAGACCTTGCAAGGACCCTAATGCAACCTCCAGCTTATTAAGATGTATAAGAGATATAGGATTTCAGAATACTTCAGGTCCAAATCAGACCAATGACCCATTCTCTTTAAATCGGGCATTCAGACTGCTTGACACCAACAAAAGATCTTCGACCATTAATTCAAGACCCATCAATAAAACACTTAGAACAATCCCAGATAATAAAGAATTATTGCACAGGAAAGACACTTCCCCAACCAGGAAACAGAAAACCCAAGCCAGAGAAGCGAAACAACAACCAAACCGAAACCCAAAGCAAACTAAACTAGCCAAAACAGAAGCAAGAAAAAGCAATCCAAACTAAGCAATCTATTCTAAAGAAAACAAAACAGACAAAAGCAAAAGAAAATCAGACCGGGCTGCATTTATTCAAATAAACACTATGTACAGAAAGACTCAAAGTGGCTCATGATCAGATAGGATGAACTGAGACTCATCCCCATATGATTAATCAATGCACGGACAAGCAATAAAGTGAAGGTAACAGTCCTCAGAAATGCAAACCTATCTTTATATTCAGAAAAATAAATCTCTGCCTTGTAGCATTCAAACTCCATGTCAAGATTAGGAATAACTAGTAACTGAGGTAACTCATTAGGACCATGATCAACCCATATGCAAGTTGTCTTTCCTGAATCTCCATAATCAAATTGACAAGATTCAGAATTTCCAGCAAAGAAAAAAACAACCTGATTTTGTATTTCTGCAGACTGAATGTTGCGTTCATCATCCTGCACTTGTGAAGAGTTGATCACAGTGTCATCGGGGGGTCCCCATTGATGGTGCAATATTCCACTTGCATTTGAAACAGGCAAGATAGAATTAGAGGAATCATTACATTATGCAGAGTGAAATTCATATCGAAGACTTTGAGACCTAAAAACATGGAACTTTTCACCTGTTTGAGTATTTCCATGAGGATCAACAAAGGAAAACGCAGGGCATTACCTGGTACAACAATTCTCCCTACCGGGATGCTCATTCTAAGGTATCACGTATTGATCTTCCAAAGACATTCTCACCTAGAGAAGCGTTGGAGCATGTTCACTCTCAATACTAATCGGTGCATATTTATGTTTTCAACATCATTCATATTCTCTCGCGACATGAACCATTGGGCTACCCCAGCATCAATAATGCATAGAATCCGTGAGTTTCATTAAAGTACTAACACAGTTTAGGAAAAATAGAATTAGATAAATGAGAAGACTCCCTGAATTCATCTTCTGTTGGCACTAGCTCGAATTCTTGATCACAATCATCAGGAACATTGATCACTTCACTGAGTGCTTCCTCATGTTCTTCAAGATATCTATCGGCAAATCGTTGGTACCTCAATCAGAGACTTGTCCATGCATCTGTCTGTGTATCATTTGCATGTAAGAGTAACTGTACTTGCTCCTTCACCTCCTTTATGACTGTGTGGCACTGGAAACAGGTGAATTCTGAATGCTCTTCCTCATGTATCCCCAATAAAACCAATCTCTGCTTGATCAAGGACAAACCTGCAACTACACAGAAATGGTGCGATCTTCTGGGGAAATCTGAAGATTTTCAGACTTTGAACATTCATTCACATACCCAACTGCTGGCGCAATGTAAACAAGCATTCACAGTTGAACTTAGCACATAAGTGAGGCCCAGACTAACTTTACACAGCAATCTGCAATCAGCAAATTGCTAAAAGTATGGACCGGAAATCGATCAACATCATTAACATTTCACCATCATTGTAAAAGAGCTGAAATCTAACATCTAACATCTAACATCTGAGAATCAAGAACAAGAAACCATAAAAACTGTTGAAAATAAATACAAAGTTTTCCAAATCAACAATCCAATTAAATTAATTATCCAAAGATTATATAACAATTTCAAGTCTCCCCCATCTCCTACAGCCTAATCTCAAAACTACTTGCCAATTCCTCGCCTCCTACCAGCAAAATTCCAGCCTAGTCAAACTCCCCAAAATCTACCCTTACAAATGAGGCACAAATGCCATTTCCAGCAAGAGAACCCCAAACATGTTTTATTCAATTAGATTTTACATTAATACTAGCCTCAAAATGTGCCCACAGAGAATTTCAAAATAGGACAAGATCCTCGCATTAAATGCATGAAATATTATCCATGTCGGCCCAACGCATCCTCATGAAGATCAAATTCACGCTTCTTCGAAAGTCCTCCAGTCAGAGATGTGCTTTTGGGTAACGGATCTTAGGCGTGTCCCACCTTTGAAAATTTGAACCCATTTCCAGATTTCTATTTGGCACGTAATCCATATGCAAGTCCCCTTTAATATTTGTTTAGTCCTCGAAAATGTGATATCATCATTAATAGCCCACATGTTTAAATCAAATTTGAATAAAAGTTTTCACCTTAAGAAAAACTTACACTTTGAAAAGGAAACTTCCAATTTCATAATTTTTCCATTTTAAAATTTTTATTTTCACTTATCCAAGAAATTTCATTTCGTGGATCATTTTAAAAAATTTCCATTTTGAAAACACTTTTGAAAAAATTTCCATTCTCGAAACCAGATAGTGGAAAATCCGGAAATCCAGTCGTGCTGGTCTTACCGTAATCCGGAAAACCACCGACGGTGGATCTCACCGAATAAGGCAAAACTTCAACAATAGATCATCAAAACGAACCAAGAATGCGTGAAATATCGTGTAATATATCAAATTAAGCATGGGGTGTTGATCATTTATCATCAAATTCATCAATTTCATCTAGTATTTCAATTTGCACAAAGCTCCGCAAAATCCGAAAACCGCGGACCGGATTTACAAGCGCATTAAATTCCTGACTTTGCACATACCCAGAACCGAAGGAATCCGGGAAAATCCGGCCTGAAAACCTGACGCCGCAAAACCCGAAATCAAGAAACTGAATTTCGTATGAATCGAAAATCCGATTTGACTGTAAAATCCTTTTACTGACCGAAAACCCGGATTTTTGCACAGAGCCGGACTTTGAGCGGAATCCGAGAAAATCCGGACGGACCGGAAAATCCCGGACTGGGGTAAAAGCCCGTATTTTGCACAGAACTAAGTTTTTTCAAAGGGCAACCTGGGGAACTCACTTGGGCAAGCAAGATGAACATCTAAGGACCTCCAAAGGCAACCAACTCAATAAAATTAAGGGGCCGAAAGACACCAAAAGCCAGAGCAAAAAGAGGGTCCCTACTTTAAGTGGGGCGTGTGTGCAAAACTGCACAACAAATGGCGACTCCGCTGGGAAAATGCTCCAGAGCATTTTGATGATGAACAAGAATCATGAACCCAGAATCCCTGGTTTTGATCGCCCTATCAGGCAAACAAATCAAAATGCAAGACTAAAGAAAATCAAGACCAAAGGCTGACTGAAACTTCCATAGACTGAAAATCCAAGTGTGTGCAAGTGAGTTCATTTCCTTCCTTAAGCTACTGTAGAAACCAAGCTCAGTCAAGTTAGGCTACGTAAAGGTTCTAGCTCCAAAAGCAACCTGGATAGAGCCTCGCTGCCAGTCAGGCGTCCATAGCCCCGACGAGGTTATCGCTGTGACTCTCCTGAACATAGCTCTACTGCCAGCCAGGCATCCATAGCCCCGGTAGAGATATTCAGATACCCCTGATGAGTTGAAATCATTCTTCTAACTCTCAATATTTTCTCTTCTTCTTTCTTTATTTCTTTTCTTTTTCACTTTTTCATTTCAACCTGTGAACAGTGAAGTCCACACTCAGGGCTGAGAACCACAGTGGCACTGAAGCAGGAATATGATTTTTCACCCAACAAGACCTTGCAAGGACCCTAATGCAACCTACAGCTTATTAAGATGTATAAGAGATATAGGATTTCAGAATACTTCAGGTCCAAATCAGACCAATGACCCATTCTCTTTAAATCGGGCATTCAGACTGCTTGACACCAACAAAAGATCTTCGACCATTAATTCAAGACCCATCAATAAAACACTTAGAACAATCCCAGTTAATAAAGAATTATTGCACAGGAAAGACACTTCCCCAACCAGAAAACAGAAAACCCAAGCCAGAGAAGCGAAATAACAACCAAACCGAAACCCAAAGCAAACTAAACTAGCCAAACAAGCAAGAAAAGCAATCCAACTATAACTGTCTAAAGAAAAACAAAATGTATAAAAGAAAAGAAAAGTAGACTGGACGATTTATTCAAATAAACACTATGCATGTGAAGACTCAAAGTGGTTTCGATCGATAGGATGAACCGAGACTCATCCCCTATGATTAATCAATGCACGGACGCCGATAAAAGTGAAGGTAACAAATTTCTAAATGCAAACCTATCTTTTATATTCGTAAAATAAATCATTTTGTAGCATTCAAACTCCATACAAGATTAGGAATAAATTAGTAACTCGAGGTAACCTTATTAGGACCATGATCAACCCATATGCAAGTTGTCTTCCTAATCTCCATAATCAAATTGATAAGATCTGCACTTTCCAGCAAAGAAAGAAACAACTTGATTTTGCATTTCTGCAGACTGAGTGTTGTGTTCATAATCCTGCACTTGTGAAGAGTTGATCATAGTGTCATCAGGGGGTCTCCATTGATGGTGCAATATTCCACTTGCATTTGAAACAGGCAAGATAGAATTAGAGGAATCATTACATGATGCAGACTGAAATTCATATCGAAGACTTTCAGAACTATGAACATGGAACTTTTCACCTGTTTGAGTATTTCCATGAGGGATCAACAATGAAAACGCAGAGGCATTATCTTGAACAACAATTTCCTCAGTAGGATGCTCATCCGAAGGTATCACAGATTGATCTTCCAGCACATTCTCACCTGGAGAAGTTGGAGCATGTTCGCCAATACTGACTACAACATTTCGGTTTTCAACATCATTCATATTTTCCTGCACAGTAGCATGAACCACATTAGCTACCCCATCAATAGCGCATAGAATCTGTGAGTTTTTATTGTACAGTTCATCAATAAGCTGAGGAAAAATAGAATTAGATAAATGAGAAGACTCCCTGAATTCATCTTCTGTTGGCACTAGTTCGGATTCTTGATCACAATCATCAGGAACGTTGATCACTTCACTGAGTGCCTCCTCATGTTCTTCAAGACGTTCATCAGCAACTGGTTGACATTCCTCAGTTAGAGACTTGTCCGATGCATCTGTCCGTGTATCATTTGCATGTAAGAGTAGCTGTACTTGTTCCCTCACCTCCTTTATGACTGTCTGGCACTGGAAACAGGTGAATTCTGAATGCTCTCTCTCAAAATCCCTAATAAAACCAATCATTGATCAAGGACAAACCTCGCAACTAATACGTAAATGGTGCGATCTTCCTGGGAAATTGAAGATTTTTCAGATTTGGAAATATTCATTCGTTGATACCCAATCGCCGGCGCAATGTAAAACAAGCATTCATTGAACTTAGCATGTATGAGGCCTGCATTAACTTTTACACAGCACCGTAATCAGCAAATTGCTAAAAGTATGGACCGGAAATCGATCAACATCATTAACATTTCACCATCATTGTAAAAGAGCTGAAATCTAACATCTAACATCTAATAACTGAGAATCAAGAACAAGAAACCATAAAAACTGTTGAAAATAAATACAAAGTTTGCCAAATCAACAATCCAATTGCATTAATTATCCAGCATTACATAACAATTTCAAGTCTCTCATCTCCTACAGCTAATTCTGAAAACTACTTGCCAATTCTGGCCTCCTAGCTTAGCAAAATTCTGGCCTAGTCAAACTCCTCAAATCTACCCTTTACAAATGAGGCACAAATGCCATTTGCAGAGAACCCCCCAAACATGTCGGTCCAATTAGATTTTACAATAATAACTAGCCTCAAACAGGTCGGCCAGGAGAATTTCAAAATAGGACAAGATCTGCATTAAATGCATGAATATTATCCATGTCGGCCCACGATCTCCAGCAAGATCAAATTCACGTTTCTTCTAGAAAGTCCTCCAGCTGTAGACAGTTTTGGCACGGATTCTTAGGCAGGTCCCACTTTGAAAATTTAAACTGAACATTTTCAGATTTCCCTATTTGGCACGAATCCATATGCAAGTCCCCCTTTTAATATTTGTTTAGTCCTGAAAAACAGATATCATCATTAATAGCCCACATGTTTAAATCAAATTTGAATAAAGTTTTCACCTTTAAGAAAAACTTACACTTTTTTAAAAGGAAATCCTTTCCAATTTCATAATTTTTTCCATTTTTGGAAATTTTTATTTTCAATTTTTTTTTTATCTCCAAGAAATTTTCATTTTCAGATCATTTTAAAAATTTCCATTTTTGGAAAAAAAAAAAACACTTTCGGAAAAAATTTCCATTTCGGGAAACCAGACAAAGGGGAAAATCCGGGAAAATCCAGGTCAGGCGGGCTCCAGACCAGAATCCGGAAAAACCAGCCGGACAGGATTCTACCGAATAAGGCAAAAATTTCAACAATAGATCATCAAAACGAACCAAGAATGCGCGAAACATCGTGTAATATATCAAATTAAGCATGGGGTGTTGAGCATTAATCATCAAATTCATCAATTTTATCCAGTATTTCAATTTGCACAAAGCCCGGCAAAAAATCCGGAAAAATCCGGGTGGACCGGATTTCCGCGGGCGGCATTAAATTCCGGACTTTGGCACATACAGTGAAGGAATGGAAAATCGAATTCGGTGGAAAATCCGGGCCTTTGCAAAAACCAGGCGGAAAATCCGAATTTCAAAGGAATCCGGAAAATCGGACGGACGAGAAAATCGGAATGGGCCGAAAACCGGATTTTTGCGAGCCGGGGCTGAAGCGAGAATCGAAACCGAGACCAGGCCGGAGAAATCCGGTAGAGTAAAGCCCGGTTACCTGAGAACTAAAGATTTTTTCAAAGGAACCTTTTCAGGGAACTCACTTGGGCAACAAGATGAACATCTGGAGACCTCGAAAGCAGCAAATCAGCTAAAATTAGGGGCAGACACCAAAGCAGGAAACAAAAGAGGTCCCTAGTTTAAATTAAGAGTGTGTGCAAAACTGCACAACAAATGGCGACCCCGCTGGGAAAATGCTCCAGAGCATTTTGATGATGAACAAGAATCATGAACCCAGAATCCCTGGTTTTGATCGCCCTATCAGGCAAACAAATCAAAATGCAAGACTAAAGAAAATCAAGACCAAAGGCTGACTGGAACTTCCATAGACTGAAAATCCAAGTGTGTGCAAGTGAGTTCATTTCCTTCCTTAAGCTACTGTAGAAACCAAGCTCAGTCAAGTTAGGCTACGTAAAGGTTCTAGCTCCAAAAGCAACCTGGATAGAGCCTCGCTGCCAGTCAGGCGTCCATAGCCCCGACGAGGTTATCACTGTGACTCTCCTGAACATAGCTCTACTGCCAGCCAGGCGTCCATAGCCCCGGTAGAGATATTTAGGTACCCCTGATGAGTTGAAATCATTCTTCTAACTCTCAATATTTTCTCTTCTTCTTTCTTTATTTCTTTTCTTTTTCACTTTTTCATTTTAACCTGTGAACAGTGAAGTCCACACTCAGGGCTGAGAACCACAGTGGCACTGAAGCAGGAATATGATTTTTCACCCAACAAGACCTTGCAAGGACCCTAATGCAACCTCCAGCTTATTAAGATGTATAAGAGATATAGGATTTCAGAATACTTCAGGTCCAAATCAGACCAATGACCCATTCTCTTTAAATCGGGCATTCAGACTGCTTGACACCAACAAAAGATCTTCGACCATTAATTCAAGACCCATCAATAAAACACTTAGAACAATCCCAGATAATAAAGAATTATTGCACAGGAAAGACACTTCCCCAACCAGAAAACAGAAAACCCAAGCCAGAGAAGCGAAACAACAACCAAACCGAAACCCAAAGCAAACTAAACTAGCCAAAACAGAAGCAAGAAAAAGCAATCCAAACTAAGCAATCTATTCTAAAGAAAACAAAACAGACAAAAGCAAAAGAAAAGCAGACCGGGCTGCATTTATTCAAATAAACACTATGTACAGAAAGACTCAAAGTGGCTCATGATCAGATAGGATGAACTGAGACTCATCCCCATATGATTAATCAATGCACGGACAAGCGATAAAGTGAAGGTAACAGTCCTCAGAAATGCAAACCTATCTTTATATTCAGAAAAATAAATCTCTGCCTTGTAGCATTCAAACTCCATGTCAAGATTAGGAATAACTAGTAACTGAGGTAACTCATTAGGACCATGATCAACCCATATGCAAGTTGTCTTTCCCGAATCTCCATAATCAAATTGACAAGATTCAGAATTTCCAGCAAAGAAAAAAACAACCTGATTTTGTATTTCTGCAGACTGAATGTTGCGTTCATCATCCTGCACTTGTGAAGAGTTGATCACAATGTCATTGGGGGGTCCCCATTGATGGTGCAATATTCCACTTGCATTTGAAACAGGCAAGATAGAATTAGAGGAATCATTGCGTGATGCAGAGTGAAATTCATATCGAAGACTTTCAGACCTAAAAACATGGAACTTTTCACCTGTTTGAGTATTTCCATGAGGGATCAACAGTGAAAACGCAGGGGCATTACCTTGTACAACAATTTCCTCAGCGGGATGCTCATTCGAAGGTATCACAGATTGATCTTCCAGCACATTCTCACCTAGAGAAGTTGGAGCATGTTCACCAATACTAACTGCAACATTTATGTTTTCAACATCATTCATATTCTCCTGCACATGAACCACATTAGCTACCCCATCAATAATGCATAGAATCTGTGAGTTTTCATTGTGCAGTTCATTAATAAGCCGAGGAAAAACAGAATTAGATAAATGAGAAGACTCCCTGAATTCATCTTTTGTTGGTACTAGCTCGGATTCTTGATCACAGTCATCAGGAACGTTGATCACTTCACTGAGTGCTTCCTCATGTTCTTCAAGACATTCATCGGCAACTGGTTGGCATTCCTCAATCAGAGACTTGTCTGATGCATCTGTCTGTGTATCATTTGCATGTAAGAGTAACTGTACTTGCTCCTTCACCTCCTTTATGACTGTGTGGCACTGGAAATAGGTGAATTCTGAATGCTCTTCCTCATGTATCCCCAATAAAACCAATCTCTGCTTGATCAAGGACAAACCTGCAACTACACAGAAATGGTGCGATCTTCTGGGGAAATCTGAAGATTTTCAGACTTTGAACATTCATTCACATACCCAACTGCTGGCGCAATGTAAACAAGCATTCACAGTTGAACTTAGCACAGAAGTGAGGCCCAGACTAACTTTACACAGCAATCTACAATCAGCAAATTGCTAAAAGTATGGACCGGAAATCGATCAACATCATTAACATTTCACCATCATTGTAAAAGAGCTGAAATCTAACATCTAACATCTAATAACTGAGAATCAAGAACAAGAAACCATAAAACTGTTGAAAATAAATACAAAGTTAGCCAAATCAACAATCCAATTGCATTAATTATCCAGCATTACATAACAATTTCAAGTCTCTCATCTCCTACAGCTAATTCTGAAAACTACTTGCCAATTCTGGCCTCCTAACCTAGCAAAATTCTGGCCTAGTCAAACTCCTCAAATCTACCCTTTACAAATGAGGCACAAATGCCATTTGTAGAGAACCCCCCAAACATGTCGGTCCAATTAGATTTTACAATAATAACTAGCCTCAAACAGGTCGGCCAGGAGAATTTCAAAATAGGACAAGATCTGCATTAAATGCATGAATATTATCCATGTCGGCCCACGATCTCCAGCAAGATCAAATTCACGTTTCTTCTAGAAAGTCCTCCAGCTGTAGACAGTTTTGGCACGGATTCTTAGGCAGGTCCCACTTTGAAAATTTAAACTGAACATTTCCAGATTTCCCTATTTGGCACGAATCCATATGCAAGTCCCCCTTTTAATATTTGTTTAGTCCTGAAAAACAGATATCATCATTAATAGCCCACATGTTTAAATTAAATTTGAATAAAGTTTTCACCTTTAAGAAAAACTTACACTTTTAAAAGGAAACTTTCCAATTTCATAATCTTTTCCATTTTTGGAAATTTTTATTTTCAATTTTTTTTTTATCTCAAGAAATTTTCATTTTCAGGATCATTTTTTTAAAAAAATCCATTTTTGGAAAAGTAATCATTTTCAGAAAAATTTCTATTTCGGGAAACCAGACCAAGGGGAAAATCCGGGAAAATC
>VDFB02243387.1:0-19486 GCA_007258455.2 Sequoia sempervirens | reverse complement strand
CAGAGCGGCGGCTCCGCCCCTCCCAGAGCGATGGGACCGCCCTGCCCCAGCTTGTTTCCCCCCATTTTTTCGCTAATTTTTGACTTTTTTTACACAAACTGATTTCGACCCAGTTCGTCATTTTTCGTAACGAACAAAACCCATGTCTTGAAATTTTCAAAATCGATTTTTGATTTTTCCCCCAACACTTCTAGAGGTCATAACTTTTGACTCGGGTGTCCGTTTGAGCTAAAATTTGACGGGTGGTTGCGCTATGAGCTAATGAGTGGATTCCCAACCAGTTTTACAAAAATTGGTTGGACCCCGTTTTGATCCATTTTTGGGGCCTCAAAGTTTCATCTTGACCCCCAAAATCCTAATTTAGTGTTTTCTGAAAAATTGTTTCCACTCATAGCTCAAAATGCATATCTTGAATCTGAGATGTTTGTCGGCAATTCATCTTATCTCACCAATGGGTATTTTTTTGGACAAAATTGGGACTCCCAAATGTCTATCCATGAGGTTTCCTAAAATGACAAAATTTGACAATTTTTTAAAATTGCCAAATCGGGAAAAATCTGCTTGTCAACACCTTACATCCCTTAAAGGCCCGGAACTCGGTGTAGAATCAATTCAATCATATCCTTCAATCATTCTAGTCTTCGATCCAATCCTCATCTGAGCTTTAATCTTATCCCAATCTGAGCTTATCCAAACCCCTAATCTGGGCTTTCATCCATCTGCAACAAAGTCTTAAGATCCCTCCCTCCATCTTCTTCAATTTTGTCCCATTCATTCATTCTAATAAATCTATTCACTCATTCCATGTAACCATTCATCTGCTTCGAACTTTCATCTATTATCTCAACACTTCATCGAACCTCCTATCGTCTCAAACATTCATCAAACCTCCTTCTATCATTTCAAACTCTTATTCCATAATCTTGATCAATCATTTACTCATTCTGAGTAATCTTCCACCTGTTCCAAGCATCAGTCATTTATCCATTTGGTCACCTTTTCCTCATCCAAATCCTTATCCCTCTATCCAATCCACCCAAACAATCCTTTTTCCTCCCCCCATCCTCCCCCCTCATCCCATCTCCTAATCCCTTGTCATTGGTATCTAGCTATAGGCTTTACCCCATGCAATCCAATGTCATCCATCTTATCATCATCACTTCTGCTTCTTTTGCACATCTTTTCTATCTCATCGTTCATCATCGCTTCATCATTCATATATCTTGTCTCATCGTGTCGGTCCAATCTTTTTATGCCCTTATCTAGGGTCATCTCATCCTCTTTCATCCATCATTTGTTGTCGGACTTTAGTCGAACTACGTTGCCCCTATGCTTTCACGTAGGCAAGGTCGATCATTTGATTCGCCCTCGGGGTTCCATCATCAGTCTTCAACTCTTGTTCCTATTGTCGGTCTCGTCTTTACCATCCATCAAGGTCTCCATCTTGGTCAATCATCCACCTTTCACTGAACTACGAGGGCTCTGCGCTTTCACGTAGGAAAGGCTAATCTTTGATTGGCCCCCGAGCCCCTAGGTCTTTAGGTTTTGTCAGTCTTATGTCTTATCTCCCTTGTGTTGTGTCGTCAAGCTATGCCCTTATCTAGCTGGTTCTTAACAAACAAGATCCACTTGTATCATGAGATCCGATCGATTTTGAACATCCCACGTCATAACGATCTTTTAATATCCATCATCTTTGGTCTCCACAGGATGTATCCTTCCTAACAGACCTCATCAATCCCATCTATCCCCTTGATCCTATGGCAAAGGACATTTGAAAGTGATTGCGATCTTTTGATGTTTTTGGCTTTTGTTTATCCTTGGAGCTCCCTATCATCACTTGTCAAGGCCGCCATAATCCATCATATTATGGTGTGTTTTGATTGGTCAACATAGGGGCATATCTTGATCTTTTATGTCTATTTGTGTCTTCTTGGTTGTCCCACATAGTACCCACCAAGATCTCCGAGGTCTTGTGTTATGCTGGGGCATCCTTTTGTGCTTGTGGTTATCTCAATACCTGGACCGACCAAGGTCTTTGTGACTTTGGGGTGTTGGGGTAGCCTTCTTGTCTGTTGTGTTTGTTTTATGCATTCGACACTAATTCGCCTTGGTTCCACATACCCTGGCACTTGGTGTCTTATGCTATAGCAAAAATTAGTGCTCCGAAGATGGCAAATTGCATTAGGATTGCATCTCATTTTCCATTCTATAGTCTTGCATGTATTCCCCCATCCATTCATCCTTCATCCTTATCTCACATCTCTATCCAATCCCCATCCATTCCACTTAGCCCAAATCACCTAATCAAATCCGTGGTCTTGTCCCCAGTCTTGTTACCAGCCTTGACCCATCATCATCATCATCATCTGTTAGTATCATTCCCTATCCCTTTGGTGTTGTTTTGGGATGTATCCTTCCCTCATCAACAACACTTTCATCATCATCATCGAGAGTTATTCTTCCCTATCCTCGTGGTATTTTGGGATGTATCCTTCTCTCATCAATACCACTCAGTGGGATGTATCCTTCCCTATCCTTGTGGTGTTTTGGGATGTATCCTTCCCTCATCAATACCACTCAGTGGGATGTATCCTTCCCTATCCTCGTGTTGTTTTAAGATCCTTCATCCCTTCATTAACAACACTCCATCCATCATCAACCCATTTCGGCTTGTACCTTGACTGGGGCAACATCACCTTTTATCCTCAAATCCATTTGTGCTTCATCCATTTCCATATGACTTACTCTCTTCCCCATCACCGTGCATCATCTCCCTCATCTCCCCTTGAATCACATCATCTATTTCGAGAGCACACACGTGTTCTTTTTAACCCGCATGTCCTCTCGAGGGGGCATCAATCCCTACTCTTCATCTTCACCCCCATCGTCTTTCCTCCTAGTCATCCCTTTGATGACTGGGGCATCTTTTCTAATCTAACCATGTTCTTCTAGGTTCTATATTTTAATATTCTTTGAAATGATGCTACTTCGTAACACCATCTCAAAGAGGGGCAAAATGTAGACATCCAAATTTGGACACTTAATTTATCCAAATTTATCGCTTTTCGTCTAAACATCCTCTTATCCGAGTTAATTAAGTAATATTACTATTATTTAATTAATATCTTTAATTCTGCCAAATCCCTAAGGTATTTAATAATTAAATACCTTACCCTCCTTAATCCTCTTTCATCAAATAAATTAAATAAATATTACATTTATTTAATTCCTCATGTCATTTTCATCTAATCCTAATCCATCTCCTAATTTCTTCATTAGGGGATGTGCACATGCCTAATCCTTGATTAGGATGTGTACATCCTCCAACTTTTGCAAGTTGGCTTCTAATCCTTTCTATTTATCTTCTAATTACAGATTAATTAAGCCTAATCATTCTCCAAAGAATTTTAATTCCTTTTATTTGTCCTAGATTCCTCTTTATATGTGAATTTTTAATTCACATTCCATCCTTCCAAGGCTTCTAGAACCTTGGACTTGTCTAATCTCCACATGTGACCACCTTGGACTTGTCACAATCTTCACATGTGACCAAGCCCCACCTTTTTGGAGCCCACCTTTTATCCTCTAGATCATCTTATGAATGTGAATTTTAATTACATTTATATCCCCAACCACCTTTCCTTTTCCCATGTAGATTTTGAGGAATTCTAAAATTCCTCAAATGTCCCTTTCACTTCTACTTGGGGACAAGAATCCCTTTTGTGGAAATCCTCATCCCCAAGGTGCATGTCCTTTTCCACCTCATGTACCTTTTGACAACTCATTTCCATCTCATCCACCCTTCCACTTCACCCTCCACATGTCAAGATGTGAGGGCTTGTGGGTCTCAACCCACCATAGCCCTTCATCTTGGCCTTGTTGGAGCAATCTTGACCATTGAATTCTCTAGAGAATTCAAATTCTTCTATAAATACCCCCTTCTCAAGGGCATTTCCAACACTTAGCCATCTTGCACCATTATGCTGCCAATTTGCATTCTCAACACTTTGCACTCTCATAACTACATGCTGTCCATTTGAATCCTCAAGCCTTTTTCAATCATTCCACCACCTTTGTTCATAATTTTGCATATTGAAGCTTGCATTTTAGACATTCAAACAATCATCTAAGGAGCACACAACCAATCCAAGCAAGGGCCAATCAAGGAGGTATCAACAACAAGGGAGGTAAAAATATTTGTGTTTCATTTTATTTGCATTCCTTTTCGTTGAACCACTCTTTTGGCTAATCTTGAGGTGTCCTTGGTATTTTGTTATTCATGTTTCTTAGTTAGTTTTTGCACATTTAGAGCAGTAGGAATTCCAAGGTATACAGTTATGATAGAGGTATATAGTAATTTATAATTGAATTTAAAAGATTTGTGAGATCGTCTCAAATAGAGGCATATAGTAATTAATATAAACAGTTAATTATATTTAATTATCTATTAATTGAATTAATCAAAATATATTATTATATTTTTAAATTTTACATTCTAATAAAATATATTTTTTAATATTTATGTTTATAAAATATTAATTATATTTTTATATAATATGTGATTGGTTTATTTATGTCTAATGTGTTGTAATGAATTTTTTTAATTCATATTTTTAAAATTTCATGTATGTTAATTGATTATCAAATTACAACTTTTGATCTAGGTAAACAAATAGAGTGGAGATACAAGGTATGCAAACTATAATGTCTATCATTATTTTTAGGATGGGAAATAATAACAGACCAAACAAGAGTTAGATCGGTAGGTTGCTAAGTTAATTGCTTATCTCACATAAAATTTCATGTCATACATGACTTCAAATTTTTTTTATGTCTTCCTCACGTCATTGGTTGCTCTTTTCAAGTTTCATCAATTATAAACAAATTGAAGTCAACATATAAAAATCTTCATGTGTTCAATAGATCTTAGAGTTGGTGATTTTTTGTGGAAATCTATATTTTAAGTTAAAAACTCCTTAGGAAGAATTTCAAACTTTTTTTGCAATCCCACAATGCTTTCATTTGTTTAGTCTTTGGTGAGTTGCAAATTTTTCTTGCAATCTTCCAATTGTTTGCTCACTTGTGTAAAATGCTAAAAAACTTGCGTGCTTAACATAATCTAGACATGTAGAGTTTACATGTAGTCTTACAATTATTTCATTGTTTTACCTATTTCATTGGAGGTTCACTTGCTTTGAAAGCATTAGTAATTTAGATTTTGTATGCATTCTTGTAATTTTTGCACTCTTGCTCCAAGATCCTATAAATTTGTAGCATGTCCCTCAATTATAACACATGGACATATGCAATATGCACACAAGTCTCCTAGGATTGAAAATGACATGATTGTTGTTTCTAACACCTATATTTTTGCCAATTTAGTGTAAAATTTAGAAGCATGTACTTGAAGTGCAATCACATATGAATTGCCAAAATTCCTTGTATTTTGGCTTCAAAATTTCCTACACAGGTTATTGGAGATATATAAGTTTCAAACAATTACAGAATATTTGTAAATTGCATACTTGCAAGCTAATTCCATATTCCCACAAATTCCTATACTCATAAAACTAAATTTTTTCTGCACAGGTTTTATGTTCACAGCCCTTAATCCCTCAAAGTAGTGACAAAAGTGTGAAGAGCAAAAATTATTAGATATGCACACATGCAAACACATATTTTATATAACAATCTTTTTTCTTCATTTTTCACCTATTCACACTTGTCTACACTTGAAAAACCATTCTTCTACTTTGATAGAGGTCGAATACCTTCATCAAATCTACAACATTCCCTCACAAATTCCTCCTATTGTATATTCACACCTACATACACATGCATTCATCTATTTGACAAGGACATAGTACTAACACATGCTAAGGTTTCATGGATGCAAGTCTCCATCTTCATTCATTATTATTTTCTCATAATTAATCTTAGCCTTTTACTTTCTATCCATTCTCTACTTAAGTTCTCATGAATTCAGACAAACATGGTCACTATATTTGTATTTAGGGTTCAAATGATTTGTCCAATTGTTACAAATAGTTTAACACCTTAAATAAACTCTTTTTAATTGAATTTGTTGATTATTATTTGAACAAAGCATCTTAAGTATCCATGCAAGTTGTCATCTAACTCTCACATGTGATTTATTTTCCCTCACTTTATTCTTGCATTATTTTTCCTTTCACAAATCCTATGTTTGGAGTGCTAATTATCAATTGCAATAAAATTATAATTTCTTCACTTTTCTTGAATTCACTAGTTGAGAAACTTGTAGACTCTGAACCCCACACAAATTTGAGACACTAAAATTATCCCTCCAATTGCCAATAATTAATTATCATTTAGCATCCCTTATAATCATATCACTACATCTATCATTTATTATCATTATCCATTTGTTTAATCAATTAATTAATTGACATTAAATATTACTTAAATAATGTGAGATATTCTTCTATTTTTAAATAAATAAAATTTCTAATTATTGACTCACAAGTTAACTCATGCTTCTAGATAGCAACTTCTTCTAATTGTCTATTTAATAAATTGATTTAATTCATTATTATACTCGTAGGAGTTTGAAATGGAAATTTTTCTTAACCAATTGAGTTATCTCCTCCACCTTCTCAAGTTGATTCCACAACTAGTTTAGTTAACTCTTGGTCTTTGGTCTTATCTACACCATTCATCTAATATCTTATAAAATCTATAAAAGCATCATTATGAGGATTCAAGTTTATCATGTCAAATTTAATTGTTAAAACAACATAGTGTTATGTTGCTATGTTACTATGTTGCCACCACATGTCCATTCATGAGAAAGTCATCGCAATATGCTTGATCTTCAACTATGTAACAATGTTCGGTAAATAGGATTTTTTTTGTGTTATTTATTTGTTTTTTTCAAGCATTTATTTTTAGATTTCCTTTTTCTAATGAATTCATTCTAGTGAACGCCAATAACTTGGCATGGTGTGATGGTTGAGTTGTTGTGTTCTTATTCTTGCCATCAAGGTTCAAACCCCATTGGGGTAGAAATTGTTGAAAATTTATCTTGGGGATGAGGTCCCCCGTTTGTGACCTCACCGGTTCATAGCTCTAGGTTAAAAGCGTTCAACCCTAAAAATAAATAAACAAATAATCATTCTAGTGAACCTAATGTGAGCACAGTAAACTATTTCCTAATTTTGGTGTTTACAACTTTTGTTGCTGTATTTTGTTTTGTAGGATCTTGCATTTTAGGTAGTTGTGGAGATCAAATTTTTCTAGGAGACTTTTTGATGCAAAAAGGATGTTTTAATTATGTTTGGAGAGGTTGAGAGACAAAATTACATATAACACCTTATATTTTTGTCACAAGAATATTTCTATGTTTTTGTGTTGGAAAGCAAGTTCTGAGCCCTACATAATAGATCAAGTCATTTTCTAGTTCTTGCACCTTTAATCAAGTATAATAATTTGAACTATATGCCTCATTTTAAAATATTGAATGATCATAAGTTTTGTGTACAAAGTCCAAATTTACTGATGTTATTATAAACTTATCAAAAAATTAGGAACAATTTGATGGTGTTGTCTATTTTTGTATTTTGAAATGTCTTGTTTTATGTTTTGGATAATTCTTTGAATGTAGTGCTATTCCTAGGCCAAAGAGTAAAACCTTAAAAATTGAACCTCTCACAATCCAAAGGATAAAATATTTAGGTTGAACTAATCATATGGTTTTGTGGAATGATCTCAAGAAGACCTATTTCTATATATTTTTAAATTTCTATTTGTTTTGTCTATTTTGTGCATTTTACATTCATTTCTTATAGGATTAAAATACACCTTCAAGTTTATATTTGTTCAATCAATAAATTACTATATTTTAATTTTGAAGAAGTGAGTACATATGCTCTTCTCTCACACACTTGCATGATCTTGAGAATTAGAACCACCCACTTATTCCAAAATTTATTTGTAGGAGGTCTTCCTTGGATTTCATAAGAAAGCGGTTGGCCTCAACTCTAGTGTTCTAGCTGAGTATAAAGAGTGGGAGGTGAATCGAAAGATACCCCTCTTGGAAGTTGGAACCTTATCATTCAAGATAAATCCCCAAGAACTTTATACCTTGGTGAAGTGAAGAAAAAAGTGGGTTAGCCTCTTCTACCTATTGTTTGGAATTATTTCACTTTCATATTCATAGATTAGGCCTCACTTTCCCTTGTAGTATATCAAGGATACCCTTAGAAACATATATATCTTAGTTTAAGATCTTCGTCCATCCTTGTGGTGCATCAAATACTAGTTAGGTTTGAGGAGTTACTCACAATGTGATTTTAGAGTGGGGAGATAGACCTAACTCAGGGTAAGGCTTTAGCTTCCAAGGTAAGAGGTGCATAGGTGATAAATGACCTTGCATTCCCTAGCTATCCATTAATTGACAAACATCATATATACAGTCAGATCCACAAAGATTGACACTACTACTTGATTATTTTTTTGAATTGTTTATGTGTCTTGCATTACTATTAATGTTAGATAGACCTCTCCACTATAAACCAAAAGAGGAAATTTATCCTTTCAAAAATTAAAAATCTAAAAAATATTTTTTATATAGTTATAGGTTCATGCCACATTTACTAGGTTGTAAGCCAAAAAGAACATGGAACATAATATTTCAAACCCTTTTATGACTAAATATTTTCATGGTGAAAATTTACAATTCCACCTTAGGATAGATAAAAAAATGTATGGTGAACCAACTAGAGTATTCTCCTAGGTTTTTCTATTTTGTCAAATGTGAGCTTACACAAACCTATTTATACCATCTTGTGAACTTGAACAAGAAATATTTCCTAGAGAAAATCGTAGATGAGAGAAACATAGTCTCCCCTAATTTTGATTAATATAAATTGAGTAAATTCATTACTCATCTTTCAAAATTGGAATTACTTAATGAATTTTTAATAGAAGGTAAATAACCATGCATGCTAAAAAATGATAGTAAATTTTTGGCCTTTATATAACATTTTTTTTAATCATGAAAAATAAATAGGTGGAAACTATAATCATTTAAATTTGAAATGCAACAATTTCGATAAGGAAATTTATGATAATTTTTTCTTTCATATTACATATATGAATTGTATTTAAAACTTGAACATGTTTACAATGCACTAGAAATTTTATAAAGTCTTCCATATCTAGAAATATGCATCTATCTTACAAGTCTTGGTGAAGTCATTTGCAAGAGGGAGAGCATCACCTGAGTGATTTACCTCCAACCGTAAACTGACAATCCCCCACACACATTCCATCTAGAAGTGGCCCTACCCTTCACAAAGAGTATAGACAAAGGAAACCAACAAATTTATGCCATCTAAGTCCTGGTGCTATGTCCTACATAACCCAATTGACCATACAACTTTAAACAACCTCTAACTCAGTATGACCAATTTGACTAGATTATGCAATCTAGAACACCATGAATCAAATAAATGCAAGAAAAAAATAATTCAAATTACTTTGGCCAAATTTTTAAATAAAATAAACAATTCCTTAGGAAATGTAGTCGTGAGTTCACATACCTCTAACTTGACTTCAAAAAATATTCAACCTACATCTTAACACACGGTTGACTCGTTTGATTGTTTATCTAACTTTTCACAGGGATTTAAGATAAACGAATGTATAACTTTTTATGGTTGTTAAATGACTAAGGTCATAGAAAAATAATCCTAACAACATTTGAACATTTGTATTGTGTACTCATAATTTCTCAGATCTTGGCTACTACCATGTGCTCATATGATTTTACAATTATTTCAAGAGTGTAATACTTGTTGGTGTGAATAAATTCTTGTACCTAGTTACTTCTTTACTAGGGACTTAAGGGACTTAGTTCACAGGTTAAGTTTACTTAGGATATAAGCATTCTTCTAGAAGACTTAGTTGTCTTATCTAGACTTTACATTATCCTAGGTAGTTATGAGTTAGCTGTCTCATGTGATAGGATTAAGACACTTGTAATGATATTTTCTAATCATATCTCTCATCTTTCCTTTTATAAGCAAGGCATCTCTAGCATATTTTAAATAGTATATAACATAGCATCTTGTATTGCATAGTGCTCATATTATATCATATTCTTGTTTGGAAGGATGGCATCTTTCATTGTTGCTTCTCTCTATTTCTTGTGAAGGTTATTTGGTGTTGTAGATTGAATATCTTGGTTGCTCACTTCAACATGGTATTAGAGCTTTGAATCTTGCAAGCCCCTTCCTTTTTTCTTAGAGAGTTTCTATCATCAAGTTTTCTATTGTGATTTTGAGTTTCTTTTATGATCTTGTAAATTCCTTGTATGCTCTTCTCTTGCGTTTCAATACAATCTTGAGAATCAAAAAGGGTTTGCAAAGATTTGTTGTTTTTGGTGAGATCTAGTTATTGTAGCACTTTTGGCTATAGTGGCAGTATTTTTGGATGTCCCATTGCGTCCAAAAGGCTCGAAAAAGTTAGATTTTGTTGGGTATTCCATCATTATCCACGTAGATAGGTACTTATTGTATGTATTTGGATTATTTTAATGCGTGTGATTTCTGTTATCCATTGTGAACTACGTGAGTGCTATTTGAAGCACTTTGTTTATTGCCATTGTATGTATTTAATCTCATTGCATAATGAAGTTGATTTATTCAATTGCTTTGCAAATGTTAATATGGTATCAGAGCCAAAGGTGTTGGGTTTGAATCACCTCAAGTAACGTTGAGGGGGATTTTGTTGGAAGATGGTCAACTCTCCCCTTGAGATTCATGACATGGACTAACTGCCTCTACCACTGGAAGCTGCCCTTTGACTTTAGTCATTTTGGCATGAAATGGGAATGGAACATTAGTTATTATTCCCCCCACAATGTGAAATTTCCACTTATTCACATAACTAGGAACACTGATGTAACGCCTCGCCGTGTGAACCCCAAAGGACAATTAAACAATAATTACTGCACAATTTTTTTTTTTAAAGTTAACCTAACATACATATAATACACATTAAGTCATAACATGAATTTCATTTAAGTAAATTCATTAACACATACATCCCTTGGGGTACACGAGGAGTCATTACGAGATTTAGATCCACACAACGACAATAAAGAATAAAAGCCAAAAATATAATCCATAACAAAGTAAACATTAAAAATGTAATATACATGAAAATTCATTGATAAGAAACCATTTGTGTACATAAATACAACATATGCAAGATTAACTCAACACATTGAATAATAACTGCCATGGCCAAAATTCACACCAAGTTTAACATTACGTTACAGTACAACGTTCTAGAGGTACAATGATACAACAATGTTTCCAAACATAAATGGAAACCATACACAAGATACCATGATACAAATAAATAGAGGAATACAAAGTATCATAACTGGCTCCAAGACAAGTACAACTCTGGAGTCGCTGCAACAACACCAATCTGCACCTCTCGATCCTCGACTGGGGACCCAATGGGGTGCTTAGCATGTTCCACCCGACCACGTGGGTCTGAAGACCCACCCCCCGTGATAATGGTGCTAACAAGAAAGAGACCTCAACCAAGAACATCCAAACAGGGAACCACAAGACTCAACATCATACAAAAGTATCATAAAACACAAGGGTTACAATGACATAATCAACAACATCCAAGAGTCAACATAATAACTTAAAGTCATAAATCTCATCACATAACTCAAAGTAATGACCAGTAAACAAGTAACCAAAGGATGATCATGAAACACTTCCAAATCAAACTGAATTAATAAACATAATACAATTCCAATTGCAAATTAAACAATACAATAACATCATTTCACAGTACCATAAAAGTACAAGGTCATAAGTCAAATATCAATGAGATCATACAAGACCACAATGTACACCAAAGATGTATCAAGGCTATACTCCATAAATCAATATAAGTCCATTCAACAACAATCTAAACCAACTCCCATAACATACTTCCAGAGGAACACAATAAAGTAAAACACCTGGGCAACTAGGGGAGAGTGTCATCACATGGCTTAACATGGATTCGCCAGGCTACCTGTTGCAAGGTACCGCCTCCGTCTACTGACGGATTATCCAGGCAACCAAGCGCTAGGAACCGCCTCCATCTATGGTTTGCCAGGCTACCTATCTCAAGGAACTGCCCCATAGGGTTGCTCATGTGGAACCGTTACCTTTTGTGAAGTCAAGGCAACGATCTTGCCAACCACGGCCTTCTCAGCCTTCCATTAGTCTGCAGAAGCACTAATGAAGATGAGGCATCCATTTTTAAATCTTATAATGATATTACTACCCAACCCTCCTAAGTTAATTATTAGGTTTTCACTTGATTACTAACTCACTCGTGGGTTATCCTGTGCCCTTCCCCTTAAACGGGGCACCGGCCCCCACAAGGAGCCACTCTCCCTAGAGATTCAACAACATAAAAACCAAGGGTTATGCCATCATAATTTGAACAAAGAATCACAACATAAAAGCATGTGAGGCATTACCCATCTCGCTAACAAGTACAAAATCAGAATCTCACAAAGTTTCGTACAACCCTTTCAAAATAATGATACCAATATTTTTCCATGTCAAGAGCACATAAAATGAGGAACATTGACCAACAATAAAATCAAGCCTCTGGAAGAATCTCAAAGGGCTTACCCTAGGGTTTCCCCATGAAAACCTAACAACAATAAATGCAAGACCTTAAAGAACTATTTTCAATTCAAATATAATGAGTGAATACATTAAAATAAGATCAACAACTCCATCCAGACTACATAATCAACTTCGATACAAAATAAATCAGAAATTCAAGAAGATCAACTATCCACAACTCATAAACAAAACACGAGTTCCCAATTACATTGCAACACAAATTAAATGACAAAGTATTCCTTGAATCAACTTAGTCTCCAAAGGCATTCACATCAACACGGAACCAACCAGAAACAAAAAAGGTAAAAAGAACATCCAACCAGGCATCCAAGGGAGACCTCAATTTCCTCCTCACAAGATACCCATACAATTGGTAAACAAATGACCCATGACAACATCAACAAACATGACAACAATATAATTTAATGTCTCACCAAAAGAAATAAATGTGGAGAGACTGCATTCAATAAAGGAGCATAAACATATCACCACCAAGCATTGCATAAAAATCCAATAAATTCCACCACAAAATCAATTAATAAGACCCCCACAACTCCAAACAAACCAAGAATTCACCATGCAGGGTTAAACGAATAACAACACAATTTAAATTAAAGAGGATTCCCAACTCACGCAAACTCAAGAAAATTCACAATGAAAGGGTCCATCAAATCACTCATAGATCGACACAAACCCAACGGAATAAAATAATTTTTGAAACCAAGAAAACGTAAAGGAGGACACATCCAATTGGAAACATCAAATTAACCCTTAAACATACATATACATTCAATGCTAATTCACTAAAGAACGTCAACTTTCAAATACAATTTATCCATTTGTTTAATAAGATGTAGTTCATACAACAAAAGAAGTTTCAATACATACTTCCTCAATAATACAATAATTACTTAAGTCATTGTATATGTTTTACTAAGGACTAAGAGAAATAAATCCCATTTCATATTCTCTACAACTTCCATATCAACACAACTATCACATTTCTTACCACATAGCTTGCCAGGTGACTGCAACTAAAATCTAATGAGAAAGAAGTATCTTGGACACAATTATTCAAAATATTGACTTAATAGTAATAAACTCCATGACACAAGATTATAATACGACGATATTATTATGTGAAAATATACTTTAAACTAATGGCACTAACTTAACTTGGTAAAATATCACCTATAACGTTATTACATAGTATAATCACCATACTCCACAAATATAACAAATATCTACATAAAGATCAATTAACACATCTACCCTTACACGACCACAACCTTTTAGTCTGAGGTCAAATAGATGTGGATGATAACACCGATCTTATCATTTAAATTATAGTTCATTTATTCCATCTTAATAGAGGTATCATTCCTAACTAAAATATACCATAACATGAAGATAAGCGTACCCAAGATAAAACTTCATATAATAAGAAAGAGAAAGACTCATTGATCTACCTATATCCACATATCTACATCTGAAACGACACATAAATTTATTTCCCTATTACCTAGTTTTAGCCCCATACTTATATTTATTTATTAAGATCAGGACCTTTTTATTAATGAATAATCGATAAGCAAATTTTCCTCAAAATAACATAACCTAATAATTAAATATAGTTAAATTTTTCTTTTAACTTAGACCAATTTATTCACTTAATAACTAATTCTCCTTCATAGTAAATGACTTAAATACAAACATTATATAAATACAAAAGCATGTGAAAAATACAACTTAAAGATCAAATGCATCCGCTGCGATAGATTGACAATGGAATCAGAGAGATTATCTAAACCTTTAAACTTCCTAATATGTTTCAAAAGTGCGCGGCTGAGAAAAGCTGATAATGAAATTAGAGAGATTATTTAAACCTTTACAAGTCTAAAATTTGTAGCTGTGATAAATTACCAAAGGTTCCAGGGAGGCTATTTAATTCTGTAGAGTGCCTCAACTCTAAATGTTGTAACTGTGACAGGTTGCCAAGTATATTAGAAAATGAATATTGGAATTTACAAATATCGCCATCTGCTTGCATTATTATCATTATTTTCAAGTGTTGCAACTGTGATAGCTTGACAGTAAAATCAACCGTTTATTTAAACCTTTAGATTTCCTATGAAGATCATGTGCGATGGCTGAGATAGGTTGGAAATAGATTCAGAGAGTTTATTTAGAACTATACACCCTACCAAGATCAAGTGCGTCGCTGAGCAGATTGCTGAGGATTTAGGGAGGTTATTTATACTGTGACAATATTTTGTTTTCAAGTGTTGCAGTTGTGGTGGATTGTTAACAAAATCAAGAAGATTATTCAAACTTTAAAACTTATTCTAGACAGTGATCTATTTTCCAGAATGCCAGAGACGAATGTTATGACTGCAGGATACGCACAAATGCTATATCATGGGAAAAATTTAGAAAACTTTCAAATAAGATACGATTAGTAGGTGCGAGGAAAATCATGAAGCGTTGACAAATTCAAAGCTTTAATTGCATGAAACTTAATAAGGTAATAACTGGAATCAAGAACTTCCCTTAAGGCAAGAATAATGTATGGACATTAAGCTAAAATCAGTAATAAGGGTTGATAAGTTTCATAAGTAAATCAAATACCCATCACTCGAACTGTTAAGAATTTTGAGGGTAAAGGCAAATTCATCAATTTTTAACACATAAATCTTCAAGAACACGAAATTACTGATGAACATCTGAGACACATAACAAAATATAGATGTTGATATAAGATAGAATCATTCCATGTATGAAATCACAGTCAATGGAAATCGGCTACTCCAAGTCACGACAAGCATAAAATAGAGAGTACCAATTTTATCCCCTCAACAAAATCAAAAGGCACAAGAATTTGGATACTACAGAATGCAAAAAAAGGCGAAGACATAAATAATAAATAAGATATATGTTGTGAATTAAAATATGCCAAACAATAGTGCCTTTGGAAGTGCTAAGGAAAATTGCTATCGACAGAACTTTGTGCAGAGATCAATCATAAAAAAAAAACATATGAGCCAGGTAAGAATACTACAAAGGCTTCAAAAGGCGCAAGAGAATAAAGTTAAGATCTGACCTTAATCGAATTCCCATGAGTTACAAACTTCATAGTGATGATGATCCCCAAGTTTACATAGTCCGCTAGATTCCAAGCTTCCCTCCCTATATCCTCCAGAATAATTCTTGTTTATAATTTGTTTCATGGTGTCTTTTCCACTCCCATCGGGGAACCGTTCGACTTCTATCACTTATTATAATTTCTTTGATGGTGTCTTTTACACTCCCATCAGTAGATCGTTGCACTTCCATTTGTTACGATTATATGCCAGCCACTACCCCTATTCATTATTTTATAATTGACTCTTTAATATATGAACCAAATAGATCAACTATTAAATATTTAATAATTTAATCTTTCTTTTAGTTATAATAAAATATATTTATTTTAATAAATATTTTCACCTTAATTTATTTAAACTAAATAAATTAATAGTAATATTTATTTAATCAAAGAAATAACAATAAAACAAATTAAAATCAAAAGATACCCTATCTCCCACAATTGAAAACAATACGACGATATCACAGACGGAGGGACACTACAACTGGAATGTGAATCATATCAGGGTGCATGTTATTGTCTGGATCTTGTTGTCTAGATCTTGCTACACATGATCACCATTTTCAATGAACGTATTCACTGACCAATCATCTTCTACTAAAGTACAACAGTCAGAGGATCACTACAGTCATCTGCTCCCCAATACGATCATTTTTCCAGCATCCACACACCATACTGAAAAGCTAAAAAAATTTGAAAAACACACTGTATATTATTGGCCCACAGTTGTTGTTGCACCAAAAGATTGACCTATTATTTTAATTCCAGAGTGGATTAGGTAATAAATTTGATTATGTTATTCAACAGTCTTGTTGTATTGAGATTTTTTTTGCATTCCCACCTAAAATGAGAAGCGGAGAATATATTCTAGCTCATGACTGACATGACAAGTGACTTTTTGTATTTTTCCACACTGTTTTGATTTGTTGTCATCTGTAATTTTAAAGATATCTTAATCAATATTAATAAGCAGTTAAATTTAATAGACTAATTAGATTACATTGTTAGTTTATGTTATGATAGTGATATATAGTAATTTATAATTGAATTTAAAAGATTTGTGAGATCGTCTCAAATAGAGGTATATAGTAATTAATACAAACAATTAATTATACTTAATTATCTATTAATTGAATTAATCAAAATATATTATTATATTTTTTAATTTTATCATTCTAATAAAATATATTTTTTAATATTTATGTTTATAAAATATTAATTATATTTTTATATAATATGTGATTGGTTTATTTATGTGTAATGTGTTGTAATGAAAATTTTCAATTCATATTTTTAAAATTTCATATATGTCAATTGATTATCAAATTACAACTTTTGATCTAGGGAAACAAATAGAGTGGAGATACAAGGTATGCAAACTATAATGTCTATCATTATTGTTAGGATGGGCAAATAATAACAAACCAAACAAGAGTTAGATCGGTAGGTTGCTAAGTTAGTTGCTTATCTCACATAAAATTTCATGTCATAGATGAATTCAATTTGTTTTTATGTCTTCCTCGTGTCATTGGTTGCTCTTGTCAAGTTTCACCAATTATAAACAAATTGAAGTCAACATATAAAAATCTTCATGTGTTCAATAGATCATAGAGTTAGTGAATTTTTGTGGAAATCTATATTTTAAGTAAAAAGCTCCTTAGAAAGAATTTCAAACTTTTTTTGCAATCCCAAAATGCTTACATACTTGCATATTTTCTCTAAAGGCTCATTTTCTTAGTCTTTGGTGAGTTGCAAAGTTTCCTTGCAATCTTCCAAGTATTTGCCCACTTGTGCAAAATGTTGAAACACTTGCATGAACTTAACATAATGTAGACAAGTTACCCTCAGAAGATGATTTCCAAACAAACCTATCAGGAGAAGGACTAACTAGAATGTGAACGCTTGATATAGCCTTATAAATAATTTCAAGACCAGGGTCCAACTCATACAATTTCCTCCAATAACCTCCTTCAATATAATCATCAACAAATCTGCCAACCAGACGCAAACCAAGGTCCATAAAGGGATGAGCCCAAGGCTGATCCTTTAGAGGTCCATTACCAATCCAATTATCATCCCAGAATAAAATACTCCTCCCATTCCCCAACTGCCAGGAGAGACCCTTAGCAACAAGCCTACAAGCCTTCAACATAGAATTCCACAACACATAATCATTCAGAGGATTAAACTCATGAGAAATCACATCTCTGATCCCATCAACACCATGTAAGTATTTACTCCAAGTGATTTTCGCCCACTAACTTTTGGCTAACAAAAGATTCCGCGGTTGTTTCCCTAAGAGGGCAATGTTAAATGGTCTGATTTTGTGAATACCCAATCCCCCAGTCTTTTTCAGCCAGCAGACATCATCCCAAGCAACCAAATGAGTTATTTTTTTTATCTTCAACCCTCGTCCATAATAATTTTTTCTGAATTCCTTGCAAAATATCCACAAATTTCCTTGGCATATGAAACAAACTAAGAGCATATACTAGAATATTTTGTAAGGTAGATTTAATCAGTTGAAATTTACCCGCTTGGCTCAATAAGGCCCCCTTCCACCTAGCCAACTTGGAATTAAATTTGTCGATCAACCCCCTCCACAAAGAATCAAGAGCCTTAGAACATAAGGGGAGTCTTAGGTAAGAAGCATGCAATTCACCAATTTGACACTGCAGGATTCTAGCAATCCTAATCTATCTTTGAATTGGAGTGTTGAAGAAGAAAATAACACTCTTCTGTAAGCTAACTTTCTGCCCAGATGCAACCTCATATATATATAAAATATGTTTAATAGCCTTAGCTTCCTTAATAGATGCCTGTCTAAGCAAAAGATAATCATCCACAAATTTTTGATGAGAGCAAACAAGATGAGCAGAAGAGGGGGCTAACCCAAACATATGACCAAAATTAACAAATCTTTGGATAAGACGACCCAAAGAATCCACCATTATGATAAACAGGAAAGGAGAAATAGGGTCCCCTTGCTGTAGACCCCTTGAGCAATCAAAAAGAGGAGAAGGAGACCCATTGATGAGCACAAAGAACCGAGGGGTCGAAATAAGTTGAAACACCAAAGCCACCAACTTCTCCCCAAAACCAAAGGAGAGAAGGATCTTAGACAAAAAACCCCAATCCACCCTATAATAAGCTTTGAGTAAGTCAACTTTAAGGATAAAACCAACTTGCTTATTAACAGAAAGAGAATGAATATTCTCATGCATAGAGAGAATGGAATCCAAAATTTTCCTACCAGCCACAAAACCGTTCTATTGAGGGGATAAGATAAGAGGCAAAATATTTTGCAACCTCAATGCCAGAACCTTAGATAGAATCTTATAGATAGAGTTGGGGTAAGTGCACCAAGATGGTTCCCAAAAAGGGGGCTTAAGTGGCCACTTCTTTTCTGAAATAAGTAAATGCTGACCTTGGACATGAAATTGAGGATAGTTACACTCAAAATTTTGAGATGGAACAAAAACAAGTGCTCCTTGGACATGAAATTGAGGATAGTTACACTCAAAATTTTGAGATGGAACAAAAACAAGGATGAAGTGCTCTAAGTCTACTTTCTAAAACTCTGCAGTTTATTTTGAAAATGGTTGAGAGTAGAGGGTTCAACAAAGGGATGTACACAAATTGG